>VIAB01006443.1:2097-13975 GCA_009801035.1 Oophaga pumilio
TTCCTTGTGTCAAGCCACTCATGACCAATAGACAACGGCAGAATGTTTGACCCGTGCAAATAAAAACGATTAAACTCACCTACCTTGCTGGCAACGTTCCAGCAGTGTCGGCACTCGCGTTCCCTCTTGATTACTTATACATCCAGCAGAGACAGCGACGCAAGCGCTGTTTGAGCGCAGGGCTCATGTGTCATGACAGCCACACGAGTCCTGGGAACACGAGTGCAGACACTGCTGGAACGGCACCGACACAAGAGGTGAGTATAAGTGTTTTTATTTTCACAGGGGCAAACATTCAGATTGAGAAGGGGTTGTCCTAGTGGTGAACAACCTCTTATAGATTAATTTTCCTGTTTCCATCACATCAACTTCAAGAAACCTATTTCTTTCTTGATTGGTGCCATTGGGACAAAATAATGATATTTTAAGGTTATTATCGGTCTGTGAATATGCAATCAATATACAAAGAACATGATTTAGTCTTACCAAGGACCGTACAAAGGACCAGTGGAAATGTATTACAGCCTAAACAATGCTTTTTTTCAAGTGTAATATAGGAAAGGGTACTTTACAGTTATGGTGAAGCTATGCAATGCCCTACCATAAAAGGTAGTAATGGCAGACCACCAAACATCAGAAACAACAGGACCACTAAGGGTACGTGCCCACGATCAGTAATTGCTGCTGTTTTGACGCTGCGTGATAATGCAGCGTCAAAACTGCCGTGGCCAGATGTTACAGCATAGTGGATGGGTTTTCTAAAAATCCCATGTCCACTATGCATGTACAGTATGTGCGCCTGTGGATCACCCGTGGACACTGACATGGAGCACGTCTTTCAGGATCGCAGCATGTCAATTTCTCTTGCGGAGATGCTAGGCTTCACAACAGAAATGTAATCAATAGAATCCGCAAGGTGCAGTGAACACATGACGACTTACCTGCATTCAATAGAATGCAGTGAAAATATGCTGCATCCAAAATGCTGTTACTTTGTGGGCACATAGCCCTATGGGCATTTTTTCTGTGTCTACCTTCGTTATTATTGTCTCTCCATGATAATAGGCACTGCATAACCTCTTTACAAAGAGGGAATCAGATATTAGATCAGTCAGATATCTGTTGGCACAAGAGAAGGAAGTTCTTTCAGTGGTAATTTGTGACTGATTTAGCAGGAAGAAAACCAGTACTCATCTCTGTATAATTGTTAGGTCCTGACAAAAGGTGATGTTTATACAAAATTGTCCATTGATGTGTGCTATAAACACTGAAATCTCTCCACAAGGTTAATAAGCAACAGCATTTAAAAATAATCACAGCTAATGGGCACAATGATGTCAGAATGAAGAGGTAATGGTGTCACAGGACAGTACACAATGATGTCACAGCCCATAATTATAATTCCTGTTCACGTCTCATCTTTGCTCTTTTAGCATTTATGTTGGGTATCACAGTATCCTGTAATAAAATGTATATGCTTAATGAATGTCATAATAACCCATGCAGTATGAATGCCACTAAACATCATCGTTGATCAGCCTCCATTAAACATATATACCAGGAAGCTTCAGTGATGTCGCTGTCTACATATATCAGTTATCACTGCAGCTTTCATAGTTGACCCTGCAATTGAAGACACTGAAGTCGCTGCATGTTAATTTGTGCTGTGTATTTCACTCTGGAATTTCTGGTGCATTAAAGTCCACAACAGATCTGTCCAATGTGAACATACATACTATAATAATAATCTCTTTATTTATATAGCGCCAACATTTTCCACAGCGCTTTACAGTTTTTGCAAACATCATCATCGCTGTCCCCGATGGGACTCACAATCTAGATTCTCTATCAGTATGTCTTTGGAATGTGGGAGGAAACCGGAGATACAAACTCCTTGCAGATGTTGTCCTTGGTGGGATGTGAACTCAGGACTCCAGCGCTGCAAGGCTGCAGTGCTAACTACTGAGCCACCGTGCCACCCTTACCCTTAGAAGCTGCCTGTGTTTTTGAATGGAATGGCATATATTGTAAGTTTGAGAGCAAACATTTACCTTACCTTCTAGAAACTCCATATAATTAAGTTTGAGGAACCCCGTCAACTCTCCACATTCCTCTTCTTTCTTTACCAATTACAGCAAAGCCTGGCAAACAACCACAGGCAATCGGTGTTTGTTTTTCACATTGTGTTAACTAACAATTTATAGTTTGCAGATAAATCTTGTTTCAAAAAATGAGGAAGAACAAAATATTAATGAATAAACATATTTGTGAACAGTGTTTCATTTCCCCAATTTTTTTTGCCTTGTCAATTTCGCTTTATGATGTAAAATAAATTTTATGGGATATTCAGTTCATGATGCATGGCAGCAGAACCTCTGGAAATGCAAGCAATTTGTAGAATAGCCTATCTCAGAAGTATCTGACACTGTAACTTCTGTATGAGTGACAGTTGTTATTATAGCACCATTTAGTCCATGACGTTTTACATGTGAAGAGGTATACATAATTAAAAAAATGTACAATAATCTTGAACAAAACGAGTAATCGACTGGTACAAGAAGAGGAGAAAGGACCCTGCCCGCGAGGGCTCACAGTCTACAAGGGATGGGGGAGGATACAGTTGGTGAGGGGAGAGCTGGTCGTGCAGCAGTATGATGGAACGAGGGTCACTGCAGGTTGTACGCTTGTCATCAGAAGAGGTGGTTCTTCAGGTTCCTTTTGAAGATTTCCATGCTAGGTGAAAGTATGATATGTTAGGGTACAGAGTTCCAGAGTAGGGAGATGCACGGAAGAAATCTTGTATGCGACTGTGGGAAGAGGAGATGTGAGGGGAGTAGAGAAGGAGATCTTGTGAGGATCAGAGGTTGCATGCAGGCAAGTACCGGGAGACTACATCACAGATGTATGGAGGAGACAGGTTGAGGATGGCTTTGTATGCCATGGTTAGGGTTTTGAACTGGAGTATCTGGGTAATGGGGAGCCAGTGAAGGGATTGACAGAGAGGAGGTGTGGAATATCGGGGGACAGGTGGATTAGTCGGGCAGCAGAGTTTAGAATAGATTAGAGGGGTGCAAGAGTGTTAGAGGGGAGGCAACTAAGCAGGAGGTTGAAGTAGCCAAGTCGGGAGATGATGAGGGCATGCACTAGTGTTTTTGCAGACTCTTGGTTAAGGAATGTGCGGATACGGGAAATATTTTTGAGTTGGAGTCGGTAGGAAGTGGAAAGGGCTTGGATATGTAGGTTGAAGGAGAGATCAGAGTCAAGGGTTACCCCAAAGCAGCGAGCTTGCTGTACTCAGACACTTAGAAAGGCTGCGGGGTGATATAGTTTTACTCCAGGAGACGCACCTATCCCAACAAGACATGTTTCGCATGCATAGACTTCGGGTGGGTGGGGTAAATGGTTCGAGAGCTAAGGGAAGACAGGCAGGGGTGATTATCCTCGTCAACAAGGCACTCCCTCACAAGCCGGTTGTACACCAACATGACGATCAAGGTCGACATGTTCGTGTAGTCCTAGAAACCCCCAGCGGAACACTAGACATTCATAATGTGTATGCCCCCAACTCGGCTCAAGACCTATTTTTTCATACTTTGAGCACTTCTATACTGTCGACTGGCACACAATCTGATAATTGGAGGGGACGTGAATGAGGTCATGTGGGACTCTGAGGATATATCTAGGTTTGGGGGGAGGAGGATTACTCTGACCCGGAGAAGAGGACATTTCCACTACACGACTTTGCAAACGACTTAAAGACCCAAGATGTATGGAGACAACACCATTGGGTAGAAAGACAGCATACCCATTATTCACACCCACACAACTCGTGGTCTCGCATTGACTTGTTCCTAGTTAACGAGAGCCTGATTTCAAAAGCAAAGGAGGTTGAAATAGACAACCTGGTCATTTCTGATCATGTCCCAGTCACCCTGACGCTACACGACCTGCACCAAAGAGGCTCAGACATAATATGGAAGTTCCCTCACTTTTTAAAAACTGACAAAGACTTTGCTAAATTGATGAGGGAATGGTGGACGGAGTATTTACATCATAGCCAACAAACCACAACAGATCACGCACTACTCTGGGAAACGGCTAAAGCTGTACTCAGAGGTAAAATCATAGCACATACCTCAGTGATAAAGAAAAGAGTAACCTCTCAATACCTAAAGACGAGCAACATTGTTAGACAAGCCTACAACCGGTTCCAGGAAAGTCCCCACGAGAACAATAAAAATGCTTGGCTGGAAGCGAAACTAGAATTTGACACGTGGGTTAGACAGAGGGAGTGGATTGGGAAATCATTGGGTTATGCCGAGCTTTATTAGTTTGGCAACAAGGCCGGACGCATGATGGCCAATTTGGCCAAAGGACGCCGCACAGTGACCCAAATAGCAGCTCTCAAGCGACTGGACGGCTCCATAACGACCAATCCACAGGAAATAAATTGCATTCTGGGAAAGTTCTATGCTTCTCTTTACGAGCATCAGCAATCTGACCCGACACTGGGACGAAGTTGGTTGAAGGGAGTGGAACTACCGATGATCACTGAAACTGATCTATTAGAGTTAAACAGGGAAATAACTGAGGAAGAGATTTCTAGGGTAATTTGGGATTTAAGCGTGCATAAGGCTCCGGGCCCGGACGGGTTTGACGCCAGCTTATATAAAATTCTGAAAGATCAGATTGCCCCGAACCTGAAGGATCTTTATAATGGCTTCCTGAGAGGTCGAGCTATTCCCGACCACATGAACATAGCCTATATAAAACTCATCCCCAAAGGTGACAAACCGACAGATGATCAGGCCAACCTCTGACCTATCTCCTTGATTAACCACCACCTGAAGATTGTGGCAAAAATTATGGCAGATAGATTAGCAAAGATACTCCCCAAACTATTAGGTCCAGAGCAAGCAGGATTCGTGAGAGGGAAATCAGCAGTGGGGAATATTAGACGATCCATGATGGTATTGGAGGCGATAAGGCTAGGGGGCCACCATGGGGGTGCTCCAGCCATGGCCATGCTAGACGCAGAGAAAGCATGTGATAGTGTTGGCTGGCCATGGCTGTAGCTGGTGTTGGACAAATTTGGCGTTCAAGGAGAGTCCAGAAACTTTCTGACTTCAGTATACAATAATCCCAGGGCTAAGGTCCATACACCAGGGTTTTTGTCAGACATGATACAGTTGGGGAGAGGAACGCGGCAAGGCTGCCCCCCTTTCACCACTTCTGTTTAACCTTGCCATAGAACCGCTGGCTAGATTTATTAATGTAGGCCCTAGCTTCTAAGGGATCAGAGTAGGAGAAAGAGGTAAAATCTAGTTTCTTCGCGGACGACATTGTTCTTTACATGGCAGACCCAATCAGAGATTTACCAGGACTAATAAAAGAGTTAGACATCTTTGGAGAGTTGTCTGGGTTTAAATTGAACAAGTCCAAATGTGAGGCCTTGTTCCTCACCAATAGACACATGGGACAAGGGAAACAGGAGAAAGGTTGCGCTACTATACATGGCATACCGATAGCAAGCAAGGCGATAAAATACCTAGGGATCTTCTTGGGTAAAGATACAAGGGATATTTATAGACTCAACTATACCCCTATCATGAATAAAATACTGCAGGAACTAAAAAGGTGGAAGGACCTGTCGTTGTCGCTTTTAGGGAGGAATTATTTCATCAAGATGATTAGTTTCTCACATTTGCTATATCCTCTGCCCCTTCTCCTAAAACACGTAGTTGTAAGCAAACTCAACAGAGCTTTCTCAGATTTTCTGTGGAGGGGACGAAGGTGTAGGATAAGCAAACGCACAATGATGTTCCCAAGGGAGGAGGGGGGGGATAGCTCTACCCAACATTAGAGGGTATAATTTGGCCTGTATCGCTAGACACATTCTTGACTGGCTAGGACGGACAAATAGTCCGAGTGGACTATGATTTAGAGGCCGAATGGTGCAAGCCATGGGATGTCACAGCGATTTTGCATTGCCCGACCTCAGCACTGGACTTGAAGGTGAGGGATTCGGTGATCTTTCACGACACTAGGGGTGCATGGAAAGCCATAAGATGCAAGTTGGGAATGTCATGGAAGATATCTAAATACTTAACGCTTTGGGGTCATCCTGACTTTCGACAGGGAAAGGACAACGCCCTGTTTAGGATCTGGAGGGAGACCTATTAAAACTGTGGGGGACCTGATGCAGACTCAAGAAGGCAGGTGGATGCCTGCGGACGATATTTTTGACAGGTGGAGACTTGATTCATCTCACATCTTGCAATATGCACAATTGCGACACCACCTGTTAACTAAATTACATGACATACACAAATCATGTCACTCTTCAGAATTAGATAACCTCCTTACCAGGCACATATCTGACATAAACATCTCAACCATATACCAGACCATGAGACGAACCTTATTACCTTCAGGTCCACAAGATTTAAGAAATGGGAGACTAGATTGCAAGACGCAGAGGTGGGGGAGTTAATTCTGTCGGGGTGGAATGAGTTACGTAAACATGTGCATAATGAAAAATGGAGGGATACACACTTCCGAGTAATACATAGAGCTATCTATGGCTTCAACCTACCAGACACGCAAGCTCACCAAGACAAACGACAGGTTTGCCCAAAATGTGGGACTCCCAAGACGGATATGTTTCATGGGCTCTGGGAGTGTGATCGCATACACTTGCTCTGGGAGGAGGTAAAGGACTGAGCAAATGGTCTAATGAACACTTATCTCCCACTGGACAAAATGCTATGGATTTTCCACAAGATGACCAACTTAGGACTGTCCAAACCGAACACTCAACTATTACATACAATTGCAATTTTGTACAAACGACTCATTTTAAGACAATGGCTTGATAGGAGGGTCCCTTGTCTCCGACAGTTGTTGACAGAATTGAAGAGGGTAATGATACTAGAGAAAAAAGAAGCAGAGAATGACAAAGACACCAGGACGTCGAAGTTCTTCACGAAATGGAAAGATTTTATTATACAACAATTCCCTGAAGATGACATTAACGGGCTGGTTTCACCTTTCCATAATACGACATGGTATAATCTAGAAGACTTACAGGGTACGCTAGGAGGCTTGAGGTTGAGGGATGAACCACATCAATGAGGCAGTAGATGAGGGAGTGGCTGGTGAGCAATACTGTGATATGTACAGACTATTATCGATTTGTAAAGCATCATTTGACTGCATTAGAAGGGAGGGGGGAGGGAGTTATACAACTCTGGTCTATGACAAAAAGTACGTATTTGTATACCAAGATGGCACATGATGGTTTATTTTGAGATGTACCACAATTGTTTGATTCATATATATTCTATATTTTTGAGAAAAACCAAATAAAAAGGATTTAAAAAAAAACGGACATTCAAAGGAAGTCAGAAAGCAGCAGCATTTCTCATTTCTTATGGATTTCAGTTTCGTCCGAAGGAAGTGAAAGAAAAGCGGGAGTTGATTGGCTGCAGGGCTCATGTGGCATAACATCATTTCAGGCTGTTTTCATTTTTCATTGGGAGTTATAGCAATTAAAGGGTTTTCTGAGTAGTGGACAACCCCTTTAAGGCCTATTTATACTGTCCAATAATCAGGAATGAGTGCTTCTACATCCACTTGCTTATCAGCCAGTATAAACAGCTTACTCAAAATCCTTGTTTGTCATGTAAAATTATTTTTAAAGGGGGTTGTCCAGTCTCAGAAGCAAAGTCTGCTCAATCATGAAAATATGGAATGCACACGCTATCAGGATTTTGACTGTATTCTCTGTGTGGGTTGGTGGTCTCATCCAGTTTCTTTCAATAGAAAAGAATAGAGATAAGCCTGATGAGACATTGCACAGTCACGATTCTATGGTCTACAGTCACAGAGCTCTTGCAAATTTTTCTTTTGAGAATGGAGAACCCATCAGCTGCTGATAATTTGATGTTCTATGCACAGAGAATGATCAGTGCATATGGAAGTGTGATTGACCTTTTGTAGCATGTCATTCAATGAAAGCCGATTGCCTTGCATGTAGCGATGGCAGTCGTAACAGCCGTGGTCGCCAGTATAATCAGGTCTTTAGTCACAGTGTAATACCTGTGTCAGTCACATACATGTTCATGGGATCTCCAAGCTCCTGATGCCAGTTAAGCCCCGCCCCTTTTGGAGGATTGGGGAGAGGAGACCAAAGAAACAACTTTCACTTTGCCCAATATAAAGCTTGAGGAAAAACAAGTAGAGGAGAAACAAGTGACCAAACAAGTAGGGGAGGAACATCTGTCCTCCTCTACAGCAGCGGCGTAGCGTTCTTTTCCTGCAAAGGCTCCGGTCACTCAGTGCAGGGATGTGACTGCGTGATAGAAGCCTTTCAGTAACTAATCAGTGCTCTGTGTCACAATCAGGGAGAAAAATATTTAGAGTTGAGTTAGAGTCCTCAGTGGTTGATACCTTTTAATGGCTAACTGAAAAGATGGTAACAAATTGCAAGCTTTCGAGACTACTCAGGTCTCTTCATCAGGCAAAGACTAAAACAAAATCTGAAGAATCACATATTTATACACAACACAGCACAGAAATAATGCAATAGGTAAGACAAGTGACGTGAAGCAGAATAGTCATTATGGCAGAGGGATGAACATAAATATTGGAACAGTTCATAGATAAGGAGTGTGAGTCTAGCCTGATGAAGAGACCTGAGTAATCTCGAAAGCTTGCAATTTGTTACCATCTTTTCAGTTAGCCATGAAAAGGTATCAACCACTGAGGACTCTCAACTCTAAATATTTTTCTATCTACTGGCTAACACGGTACAAAGATATACATCTTTACTGTATCACAATCAGGGAGAGCACTCAAGGCTGTGAGACACGTGTGGTTCCTGATGCTGTTCAACAGTACTTTATAAATGGATTCATCTTTAATACACACACCAGTACAAAAGTTACAGACTCAGAAAACACTGATGGTCATAGAATTATGGACGTGCCCAAAATGCGTTTACAATCTACAGTTAGAAATGAGAGGTGTAGTAACTCAACAAGCAGTATATACATCATTTAATGTATAGTAAATGTTAATGAAGGTGCTTGGTGTTTCCAACAGTTTGATCTTCTGAGGTAGTGCCATCCACCAGAGGGAAGATTCACTGAAGAGAGACATGAATGGGTGGAGTAAAGAATCTGGTGTCTGAAGATTACAGCAGACACATATGCAATGTTCTTATACGCCTTCTTATTTTGAGGAATTGAAGCTACCTCCTGGTCGTTTAGTAACCATTGAAGGGTTCAGCATATAGATGGATTGGTTTGACAGCTGAATAAAGATCAATGTGAGGTGTGCAAGTTTGTTTGAGGGACAGATGCTCAGGAGGAAGTTACAGCAGCTCAACTAGATATGAGCTAAGGCTACTTTCACACTTGCGTTTTTTTGCGATGCGTTTCGAGCACACATCAAACGCATTAAAAAACGCGTGCAAACGCTTGTAAACGCTGCGATATTTAGTCGCATAAGCGTGCGCATTACGACCAAAAAACGCAGCGTTTGGACGCTATTGTATGCAATTTCAAACGTTTTTGCATGCGTTTGCGTTTTTTCGCCGCATTGGTTGTCTACGTGTCACATTTCTATCATCTGTCTCTATCATCGCTCTCATCTGTCTCTATCATCTGTGTCTCTATCATCTATCATATCTCTATCATATCTGTCTATCATCTATCATATCTGTCTCTATCATCTTCTTTATATCTACACTCCTCACAATGTTACTTGTGTAGGGGGTGGTTTAAACAAGTGTGTAGACATTATTTACTCAAAAATCGCGTGCACGCAAAAGCGCTGACGAGCGCACAGCCATGCGCATGCCAGCGCACCCATAGACTGTAATGTTATTTTTTTGCGCATAGCGTGCACATACGTGCGAACGCGCTTTTTTAAAGTGGTTGGGAAAAAAAATGCAACATGTAGCGTCTAGCGCGTATGGGCGCACACCTGGAAAATGCGCAGTGCACGACAAACGCAGATGAACGCGTGCAAGCGCTAGACCCTGCGCCCGCCATGTTAAAGATAGGGGAACATTGCGCATGCGACCAATAGTGCACGATGCGCTGCACGATAAAACGCAAGTGTGAAAGTAGCCTAAGTCTAAAACAGAACAAATTTAAATATTCTACACTGATCGGCCTAATCACACTGACATTTAGTTCAGTTTTTCAATTCCATGATATAAACTAAAAAATATAACTCCTGCAAGAAATTAATGATTGAAGGAGTTTTACCAAGATTGAAAGTTATCCCTCATACATGGGATTAGGGATAATTTACGATCGCTGGGGATTCAAACACTGGGACCCCCAGTGATCCAGAGAACAGGGCTCTGCAGAATCTTTTCTGAATGGTGTGCTGAACCTTGGCAAAAATTCTTTAAATACAAACAAAACTAATATGGTTTATTGTTGGTTAAAGTTGCCCGTGTTATTAGTGGACCAGAATGAGTGACTTGTGAAGATGAGTCAGAGTAGATTACGGCATGTAGTTTGTCTACAGTCGTGACCAAAAGAATGCTTTACTGTTGACACAGGACTTATAGTAAAGCTCACCCTTTCTTTTCCAGAAAATCAGTCTGCCGGATTTCAAAAAGAGGACTTCATTGGCAATAATAACTACCAGTCATCTGCAGCCCTGTACTTTCTGCAGAATGGCCACCTGCCCTTGATATTTCTTAGTAAGCAGTGGCTTCAATGCCCTTCTTGACATCAGATCAGTTTCTAAAAGCCTTTGCTTCACTGTGCATGCAAGATGCACCAACACTTTCCTACCAGCCTCTGCACTGGGGTTGAACTGAAGCCATAGCTGAATCCAGTTTAGGAGAAGGCCTAGCACTGTAGCCTTCCTCAAAGCAAACTCTCTTGTCCAAGTTACTTGATTTAGAGGAAATCTTACAAACAGCAATGTCCTAGCCTGTAAAGCCCTTTTGATGCAATGCAATAACAGCACTTTTTTTTGTTAAGGTAACCATGGTTAACAGAAAAAGACAATGATTTCACGCAACGTTTA
Source organism: Oophaga pumilio (assembly GCA_009801035.1). Lineage (NCBI taxonomy): Eukaryota > Metazoa > Chordata > Amphibia > Anura > Dendrobatidae > Oophaga > Oophaga pumilio. Next base: position 13,153 of record VIAB01006443.1, read on the forward strand.
AAGGGAACCGGTCATGTGAAAAAACACTATTAAACTGCAGATATGGGGTTAATCTGCATGTTAACATCTGAAACTGTGTGACGCCAGCACCTAGACCCACGCAGCGGAAAGGAAATTAACTTTAACCTTCCCGGCAGCGTTCAGGTTTCATTCATGGGGGTGAGGTTGGTTCAGGCACCCATCTGTGTATAAAGAACTGCGACTGTAACCGCATCTCAGCACTGATTGACAGCCGGCCCTACAGCTGAGCTGCTGTCAGTCACGAGCCAGAGCACAACCAGTTTGCTCACTGAAATGTTTTAAGCAGGTCATTGTGTAGCAGAGACGAATTTAAGAGGAAATGTTTTTGTAGGACAAGTAATGAAAGCAATTTTTTTTTTTTTATAATTTATCCGATCACTTCATAACTGGAATAAATGCTAATTGGCACTATAAAATAAAAATTGAACAGCAAACTGTAAAAACTAAAGTTTGTGTCAGTCTATAAAAACTTTTGGCCATGACTGTATAGAGATACTTGAAATTCCAGGCTACACTGATCAATCTCAATTTTATAGGGGGTTGTCCAAGTTTAAAAAAAAAGGTCTGCCTTCTTTGAAAACCAGTGCCATAGTTGTCTACAATGTGTAGTACTGCAGCTTCTCTCTTTTCATGGAATGAAGATGAAATACAAAACTATCGGAAGTGGACAGGTGGGTCACTGTTTTGAGAATAAAGAAGTTTTTTTATTGTTTTCTTAATTCTCAACAATCCCTTTAAATATTTGTGAACTTTTTTTTAAATCAGATGAATTTTATTAAAAATTGCCAGCATGGGGGCGTGG
>VIAB01006443.1:27636-41192 GCA_009801035.1 Oophaga pumilio
TGCACAGGCCCTAAGAGTTTTAAAAATTTTCTTTAACTTTTTTCTTCTATTTTAATGGATTACTAATAAAATGGAAGCATTTTTTACCGACGGATGGTTGTGCTGGACTTCCTTTCTTCTTACCGGTTTGTGCTGACTGCCATCTGGATACAGCTCCCTCCAGTCGATACATGCAGCACGGTCGGCAAACTATTGGCAGCGCTGGTGAGCTTTTTACTTTTTCTATTACATCTGTGAGTAATTTATATTAAAAAGTCCAGGTTATGAGTCCTCAAACCTCACTCTTCAGCCCCTGCAGACTGTGGTCCGATATGTTTTGTACTTCTTGTCGGCACTCCCTCAGTTATCTCTAGACTACATTTCCCAAGAGACATTGTGCTCTGGTTTCTCTGTTAGCATTGTATCCAGCTCACACACTCCCACCATCACTGCTCGCCCACTCCACCTTGAAAGTGCCCTCTTGAGACTCCCATATTGTCTCAAGAGGGCTAAATCACTGCTCAGATAGTTTCTTCTACCTCCTGCCCACTGCATCTAGTATGCTGTCATCTCAAACTTCAAGGTGAATAAATCACTGGCACGTTTGTTTTCCCTGCCTCCTACACCTAGTATGCTGCTAGACAAACTCTCATACAGTAGACATTGCAGCTTTGTGAACAGAATCTCCCGCATTGTTGTGTCTGGCAATCACCTACCCAATGCCCACAATGCAATGGTACTAAAGTTTCACCTCCCCGTTTTCTCTAGAATACATAATCATTTTAGATATGCATATAAGGGTGTGTATATGTAACAACTAAAGAGTACAGAACACTGTCTAGATGTATGCAAACATTGAATTTGTGAAATGTAACCTGCATTACTGTCATATGGAATATTCTTATAAAATGAATATATTTACTGAACATTGTCCAGTTTGTGAGAGTCAACCAGTCACAACAAAGTGACCTTTCTACCTCCAAATGTTTACTACTATGAATAACTGACTAGCACCTCCTAACAGAATAAAGTATGAACAGGTGCAAGCTGATGTGACTGCATTACATAGAAAAAACACCACACCAATCTATATACTTGAATATTTATTTGTACTTATACATATGTGCTGTGCCTTACAGTATGTACAGGGGTTGGACAAAATAATGGAAACACCCAACGTTTTGGCATCATAATCTTCGAACATGTTTTAAACATGCAAACCGTGACACATGGTATTGTTTTGTAGTTGATTATTTGTGTTATGTGATATGTGTATGTAAATTAACTGTTTGTTTTGCATAATTGTAAGAACATTGATGAGAACCTGATACCAATAGCAGACCTCTCAGATTTTCAAAGAGGCCAAATTGTTGGTGCTGGTATAGCAGGCGCTAGTGTAACCGAAAGTGCCCGAATGCTTGGCGTGTCAAGAGGTACTGTCTCCAAAGTAATGACTGCGTTTGAAAGAGAAGGAAAAACGTCCGCAGCAAAGCACAGGTCCGGCCGAAAGTCGAAGTTGACAGAGAGACCGTCGGACTCTAAATCGAATTGTGAGAGAGGATCGCAAGACCACGGCTCCAAAAATCACTGCTGAGCTCAATAAACACCTACAGAACCCAGTTTCCACGAAAACTGTTTGTCGGGAGCTGAACATATCTGGATTCCACGGAAGAGCTGCAATTCGAAAACCGCTGCGCTCAATGACAAATGTTTCCAAGCGTTTAGAGTGGTTTAGAAACCTTCAGAATTAGTCCCTCGAGCAGTGGAAACATGTGATATTCTCAGATGAATCATCATTTACCCTATTTCCGACCTCCGGCTGCGTGTACGTTTGGAGACAACCGAAAGAAGGATTCCATCCAGACTGCCTTCTCCCAACCGTAAAACATGGTGGAGGTTCTGTGATGATCTGGGGTGCTATTTCGTGGAGATCCGCCGGGCCAATGATATCCCTTCATGGAAGAATTAACAGCCGCGATTATTTAGGCATTTTGGGCGACCAAATGTATCCTATGGTTCAAGCACTGTTCCCGGAGGGGAACGCCATCTTTCAGGATGATAATGCACCAATTCATACAGCTAGAATCGTTAAAGCACGGCACAAGGAACATTCTAATGAAGTTGAGCATCTCATCTGGCCCCCACAATCCCCAGACCTCAACATTATTGAGCATTTTTGGTCGATTTTAGAGATTCAAGTTAGACGTCGATTTCCGCCGCCATCGTCACTCAAAGAACTGGGGGGTGTTTTCATTGAAGAATGGGCTAAAATTCCTTTGGAAACAATTCACACCTTGCATGAATCCATACCTCGGAGAATTGAGGCTGTAATCGCCGTAAAAGGTGGACCTACACCATATTAAACTAACTTTTGTTGATGTTTCCATTATTTTGTCCAACCCCTGTATGATACCTAGGAAGAACCAGGGATGCATTAATAATAAACCTTTTTACCGGAACAATAGTGCAGTACAAAAAAGATGCAAAAACACATTGCAAACATGAGAACATCTCCCCTTTGATAAATAAAAGGGACAAGTTATTTCATTTTTGATCAGAAATTAGAATTCACATTAGAATCTCAAATGAGAAAATAGTGGTTCTTCGGATAAAGATGAAAGTCAAAGCCCATTAGAAGTACACAGTCATTGGAAATCTTCACAATATGATTGTGAACATATTAGTATAGTCATTTTGCACACTAGGTGTTTATAAAAAAAAAAAAAGTAAAACATATAGATAATTTATTAGGAAGTCATAGCTGACCATCAAGAGCGATAAGACTGTTAACTGAAAGAACTGTGCCAGATTCATCCCCTAAACACCACATCTAGACAGCTACGAAATAAAGCTATGGCAACAAACATGGCATTTTAGAACCATGTTTAAATCCTTTATCCCCCTGCAGCACTGACAAATACATCATGCTTATGAATATCTTGTCCTACACATACCAACACAAAAATCTGAAAATTTGCAGTCCGTTGGCCGGTAGGCCAAGGCTAGATAAGCCTATGTGTAAAGTTCGAGAAAAGACAACTGTTCTTGGCATAAAATACTGTTGTCAGCCCAGCATAATATTCAAGGACTTACCACGCACTTTGGTGGCATATCACTGGGTTATGTCACCAACGTCTGATGCTAGTCGATTGAAACCCTTGCAATGATGGGAAAAAGACGTGTGAAGCCCAAGTGATATGGCGCTTCTTAGAGCTGCAGCCAATTTGACTGCAAAAAAGATATGACCTCTGTCAATCACTAGAACAATGTCTGTGTTTAGTTATCCTCTTTGCTAAGCAGAACAATGACAATAATGTTTAGGTGAAACATTGCTGGACAGGTATTGATTTAAATAAACCATAGGTCATTTTCTGATGACACATTTCTTTTAAGGTTTGATCACATGGGACTGATACAATGCAGATTTTCGGTCCAAAACGTCTAGGTGGAAGATCTGCAGTGTATTACTAAACCAGCAAAGTGAATGACATTTTAGCAACGTTCATCCACACAGAGTTTAAAAAGAAAAAAAAAAGTGGAATCCGCGGGACAAATAACACTTCCACAGTGTACATTTTAGATCCATTCTGTGCAAATGACAAAGAGCTCCTGTACAAACATCTGCACATTCAGAAACAAAACGCTGAGTGCTACACGCTCTGTGCACACACATTCCAGCAGCTGGGAAAGATAGAACAGTCTTCATGTCTCTGTCCTCTGCATGAGGCTAATAAAAAGTTACTTTTTTACATTTCAGATCCATTTTTTGCATGTAAAAGCATAGCATGTATTCTGTATGTGGAACATATACTAACATAAGGAATTCTAGTGTGTAAAAAGAAATCGATATTCTTTTACCGACATTTAACATTTACTTTCAATATCTATTCAAACACTATACATTAATCCAGGGGTCCTGCTCCTGAAACCACCAATGATCAGCAGAAATCGCCAAGGAACATCTCATCCACCCATTGGATGGGCTAGACATACGCAACTCCTTATTCCAAAGCTCATCCATCCATGGTGGGGAAGTATAGCATTATATGGCCCCAACCACAATTTAAATGAATGGTGAACATGTAATAATACATAGCTGACAAATGGTTGTCAGTATATGTATATTAAACAATATGGATGGGGATTGTCTCCATGCATCAACCTTTTAAAATATGGCATCCACTGTACCTGCAAAATGGACTTTTTGTAACGAATGTAGATTTTTAGATGGGCTACGTACAGATAAGAAATGTAGATGTTACTTATCACCTTGTATGTCAAAATGACCTACATTGCATACATCAAAAGTAGCCTAAACAAAAAGAATATTGGAAAAGCAGAATTATACACAGAATAAAAAAATATATTTAGTCCACTAAACAGTTAAAATATGCTTCAAATATTTCTGATATAAACAGGCGAGCAGACCTCAAAAGTTATGTAATAATTACAATTACCTGATACTGGACAGGTTTTCTATCCCATCTTGGAGCATTATAGCACCAGGGAATGAGTTTAATTCCGCTTCATTTAAGCACTTAACTAAAAGGTCAGAACGACTCTGGGAATTAAAGGGATGTATCAACCATATTTTCTTTAGTAATATAAGCTGATACTGATTTTTTTTTCCCTAATCTGTTTTTCTGAGATTTTTTTTTACATCTGTTCTTTGTACAAAAATAGCAGCCATCTTGCTCAAGATGCTGTTAACAATATTTAGACATATGCTTCTGCAGTTGTTACTTGGACAATAAGAACCTGTAGACTGCAAGATGTTTATTGACTGCGATGAGCGTTTTCTCAGCATGCTCTGTGACCTGTGCAGAGGTCACTGTTCCGAGAGGAGGTAGTGACTGTGACCATCATCTATTTTGAATATTGTAATCCAGTGTCATCTATATACAGACGTTACCTTTCATTGAAATCCAGTTTGGGATTATTCTTTGTACACAAAAATAGCAAGAAATATCACAAATAAGTTTAAAAATATATATTTAAAAGATACATTTTTGATTTAAACAATAAGTCATTTTCTGATAACTCTCTCCCTTAAAGGGTTCAAGGGGTGGGGGGACATTTCTGACATATACATTATTCTTGGAGGGTGCACTTTGATTTGCCATTGGTAAATCTATCCAACAAATATGCAGGATGTCGTCTAGTACTTTTAGGATACATTTACAGGTTTGCAACTTTACCTGTTTTGTCAACAATTACAATCAATGCCAGATTTATGCACTTGAACAACACACAGATGCACACAAAATAAATGTGTGGGGCATACACACTAAACGTGGTGAGAACACAGCCCTTGACTGATCATTCTACATGGCAGGATGGATGAAAGTATGCTTAGTACCTCGTCTACAGAGAATGGAAAATATTGCTTCTTGATTGGTGTGTCCTTCTGCTGCGGTAAATCCCCATTTCTCTCATCACATACCATTGAGTCATTAAGTTTTGATTGCAATTTTCTTGTACTGTGAAGACTGTGCGGAGCAGAATCTGTCACGTCTGACAATAACAGTGCTATTACACAGCACACGGCTCTCAGCTATTTTATTACTGATAATGTGCATGGAAGATATTGGAGGGAATCAGAAAACAAGTGATCTCCCATATTGTCATCAGTACTTGTATGGCATCACTGAGAACTGTCTGGAGTGAGTGACTGACCAGAAGTTACGTCGGCTCTGCAGAGACTGAAAACCATTTTTTATTCTCCATTTGTCGCGTCGAATTTTAATCTTTTTCACCTGAAAAAAAGTAGATACATAAGCAAGAGTGACATCTTTTTATTACTTTTTCCATGTGCATAAAATATATCCCCACATAAGCTGTGAGAGGTAAAGGGATGATCTCATGCAATACTAAGGTATGTGGCTAGCCTTTATTTTTCACCACTTTTACATCAAAATTATAGTTTATAGTACTAATCAGTAGGCTGTTGGCTGACATGGAAACCAATCAGTACTACCGCTGGGCGTTTGTGGGGTCGAGAGGGAGGGGACTGACATGACAACAGACACCCTTGTGGCGCTGCAACATTTAAATGCCGCATTCAAAAATTACTAGCACCTGCCTTGTATGAAACGAGCTCAGCTCCTTATATGCCCAAAACAACTGCACTTACTAGTATGTTCTACTTTAAGTCCTATATCAGGAAAGCATTAAAGGGGTTGTCCAGCCTTAGACTACAAGTCTGCAGTCACTATGTGCATGCACATTGTTAGAATTCTCTGGTGCCAGCATCAGGATTGTCACCACAAATATGTGATCTGTACACATATGGTTATGTGCTGACTAGATGGGCGCAGTCACAATCAATTCAAGTGTATTGGGCAAGGCTTGACAGCAGGGTGGATTTGATTTAAATCAAACTGATTTAAATCACGATTTAAATCACTAGTCAGTAAGGCTTGATTTAAATCAGTGATTTAAATCAAAGTTTCTACCAGACCGGTATATCTAATTTCATCATGTGTGATACGCCCCAGACCGGTGTATCTAATTTCATCATGCGTGATATGCCCCAGACCGGTGTATCTAATCCCATAATGCGATACACTACACTCAGCCCTGTATCTAGATACATGCAGTGTGTCATGTGCTGTGAACCTGAAGATCCTGCCTGTTCAGAAGTGTTTCTTTGGTCATCTTCATCACGCACTTCTCATGATGTTGCCTCATTCGCGCCACCAGGCCTTGCATCTCTTTGTTGCATCGTTTGCATTTTGCACGCATGCCTGCCTTACCAATAGGCGAAGGAGCTTCTTTAAAATATTCCCAAACTGGGTCTCTTTTACGGCCTGCTGCCATTATAAGGAAAGAATGTAATAAACCTCAGATCGTACACACAAACAGATCCAGACCTGTCTGTCTGTGGCTATGTTGCAGTATTGTGCTCAAAGTTTCACTTTCATTTTCTTGTCTGCTTGCCCTTCCTCCTCCTCACACTTAGATTCACATTCTTCTTGTGTTGTGCAGATCTATTCCACTCCAAACAATCAGAAACATATTGTCTAACTTCTTGGACTTGGCACTGAAGGGGTTGATTCTGTATTCATATAGGTTTGCAGAACAATAGGATTAAGGTCTTTTTCTCAACTCTGTTCATGTTGTAACATTTTTGCCGTGAAGAAGAGGCTGGGACCTCTGCGGAGTCAAATTCAGTTTTGAGAACTGCGTAAGTAAAGCGAGCGTCTGTGATAATATAGGAGAGAAACTGCCCACTAATCCTACAGAAACCTCTGGAAGAGCATGGCATTGTGAATGTTACACATATACAGCCTTTATTCTACTGAGTTAAACAACAGCTTTATCTCATGATGGAAGAACCTTTGGATGGTAAAATATTTTCCTCAAAAAGCAGTTTATTGAAAAAAATCCGATTTAAATCAAAAAAATCCGATTTAAATCAAAAAAATCCGATTTTTTTGGTTTTTTTAAAAAAATCATTGATTTTTATCCACCCTGCTTGACAGTCTAGTTGGAAAGTGGCTGAAAATACGCAAATCACAAACTTGCAGTCACATGACTGCCTGCTCCAGAATAACCCTCACAGCGCTCAATGTGCGGATTCAGTCACTGTAGTTAAAAGACAACCCAGTTAAAGGGCTTATAATTAAAAGGAACCTGACAGCCTCCCCATGCCCTCCAACCCACCAGCATTTGCATATTCCTTCAGAAAAATCTTGCAACAAGCCATTTATCCTGGATGACACATTAACCCCTGTACGTCGTATCTCTGGGGCCTTTGATGAAGGCTCAGAGGCTGAGCCCGCATCTTTCCCTGCACATGATAGCTAATCTTATAGGCTGTCATGTGCCTCTAACAGCCGCGGGTGGATGCAAGATCCATCTGCAGCTGTCAATCAGTTAAATGCCACTGTCAATCACTGACAGCGGCATTTAACACGCGCTGGCCGGAAGAGCGTCACCAGTCCTGCCCATCAGCGCCTGTCACGTGATCACAGGGCTCTGATGGGTTGTCATGAGGATTTCTGTGTAGCACAGACGATCGAATGATCACAGCTTCAATTCTCCTAAGGGGACTATTGAAGAGAGTAAAACGTAAAAAAAAAAAGTTTAAATTACCCCCTTTTGCCTCATTCAAAATAAATCAATTACAAAAATACACATTTGGTATCGCGAGTTCAGAATTGTCTGATCTATCAAAACAAAGTGTATTAATCAGATCAGTAAGCGGTGTAGCAAAAAAATAAAAAATAATAAAAAAAATCGAAACAGAATTAAGTTTTTTGTCCGCTGCAACATCGCAATAAAATGTAATAAAGGGAGCTCAAAACTTTGTATCTTCCAAAAAAAACAGTATCAATAAATACTTCAGTTCGTCACACAAAACTAAGCCCTCAGCCAGCCCAAATCCCGAAAAATTGAGACAGTACGGGTCTCGGAAAACGGCACCATAAGGAAAAAAAAAGTTGTTTTTTTTTACAAAAGTCTGATTTTTTTTTCCAACACTTAATAAAACAGAACCTACACAGGTTTGGTATCTGCGAACTCGGGTCTCGTAATGACTTAGAGAATCACTTTGCCAGGTCAGTTTTAGCTTTTAATGAACATTTTTTTTTTTCAACCAATTGTGGAATTGCACTGTTGTTTTGCAATTTCTCTGCACTTGGAATTTTTTTAAAATTTTTCTAAATGGTAAAATCAATGGTGTACTCAAAAGTACAATTCGTCCCTCAAAAAACAGGCCTGCACATGGCCATACCGACGGAAAAATAAAAAAAAGTTATGGCTATGGAAAGAAGGGGAGGAAAATCTCAAGGTGGTGAAGGGGTTAAGAGATTTTTTTTTTTTAAATATATATTTTTTAAGTCCGTTTTTAATATGCAAATAATCTTTTGACTAATCGATGGGGCGTTTATTTAACCAGACTCATTGTCCCACTTAGGGTGCCATCATGCCTCTGGCTTCAGAAGTGCACTGTGCATTTCCAGAAGCAAAGAGACCTGACTTCAGAAGAACAGAGATTACAGCGAGTCAGCAACTGTTCTTAGTCTCCTCTGTGATCGTCAGCAGTCTTCTTCGCTTCCGGATATGTGCATTGAGCCTCTGAAGCTGGGAAACATACAACCACAATGCACAATGACATGTAGGAAAGAAAGTCGTGGGTATGTATGAGACGCCGGCTCTTGCAAATCATGTTATCACACCCACAGGGGTATGATAACATGCTGAGTTGGATGACTGGTCAAAAAATTATTTGCATATTAAAAAACGGGCTGTAAAAATACTTTTTTTAAACATTTGTTAATGCGTCATCCAGGATAAATGGCTTGTTAGGCAAGGTATTTATAAAGGATTATACAAATGCTGATGGGTTGGAAAGCATGGGGGACCTGTTCAGTGCCCTTTAAATCAAATTAATATCAAATTCAAGTCACACTTAGTTTGATTACCTTTCCTCTGTCAAATTCTTCATCCCAGTCATCTATAACGGTGCTACTTTTTGCCTCCTCTGCATAATTCACAGCATCTTGGCTCACAGCAGATGCTTCTCCATCCCACGTATGCACTATGGCAGACAATAATATATAGTGAGCATTGTAATCCAACACTGCAAGAACATGCCACTTGCCAATATCCTCCATCATGTCAGCTTCAGCGTAGTCATTTAAATTGCATTTCCTCACACTTGTTTAGTTATTGCATATACGAGTTTAAAATGATTGCTTCCTTTTTCTACAACATCTTACCTTCAGTCCCATAGGCTTTATTACTAGAGTTTTTCAACAGTTCTTGGACAACAGATGAATTCCTCGTACCATCCCAATTTAGGCAAAATTTCTTTTCAGTACCATTAATTGAATTATGTCGTTTGTATCCATCCTTGATGTGGGTGTCCCATACAAACACAGAATCTAAAGTAGGGAAGAAACAATTACTTTTCCAAGACTGAAAGATCTTCAGGTGCCTGTACTCTAGATGAAAATCGGCAGGACTGGGAAACAGTTTTCGGTTTGTAGAGGTGAAGGGAGACACAAGGAATGGACAGGTTTTTAACCTATCGATCCTTCGTTACTGCCAAATATAAGCCTCCTGCTAGCAGTTTTTCCCCCAATGAAAACAGAACTTGGGAAGAATAGCCATCTATGGGAAAGAGCTTAATGGACCAGACTGTGCCGAGTAGAATAATGTACTTGTTGGGATGTTCAGGGGGGATTGGAGACTTTTCTTAAGGTTGGTGGACTGGGAATAAGCCAGTTAAAGGTGATAGAGCTAGTTTATATTGGGAACATCTGGTGAGAGGTTCCCTTTAAGAATCTCCTTGTATGTAAAAGCATTTGTTCAATACATACAGCTGGTAAGCAAGCTACAGTTCTTATGCTTGCTTGTACAGCGCCAACATTCTGCAGCTCTTTACATACGTTGTCATCACTGTCCCCATTAGGGCTCACCACCTAAATTCCCCATCAGATATGTCTTTGGAGTGTGGGAGCAAACACACCCTAACTAGGGGAAAACAAAAGCCAAGTAGATGCTGTCCTTTGTGTAATTTGAACCCAGAATTCCATTTAAAGTGAACCTGTCACCACTTTTCTGTACTACCAGCTAAAAATATCATTTTATTCAGTGTCAGCTATGCATTCTCTAAATAGTTATGTAACCCCCTGAATCTCCATGTATCACCCATAAAAACCTTTTTTTTTAATTTCTCTCGCGATGTATGCTAATAGGGTCCGTCCAGTCAGATGGGCGTGGCTTCGGTTCACTGACCCCACCCCTCGTCTGCTGTACACAGTCCTTAAAGTGAATAACGCAGATCGCTGTGAGATATCGCACCTGCGCAGTCAAACGGTTTCTCGCGTGTGCGCAGTATGCTTTGCCCAACTGCAGGCAAAGCCGAAAAGCAGAAGTGCGCACGTGTGAGAAACCGTTTGACTTCGCAGGCGCATTATCTCACAGCGATCTGCGTTATTCATGTCAAGGACTGTGTACAGCAGACGAGGGGTGGAGTGAGTGAACCGAAGCCACGCCCATCGGACCGGACGGACCCTATTAGCATACATCGCGGGAGAAATAGACAAGGTTTTATGGGTGATTCATGGGGAGTCAGGGGGTTACATAACTATTTAGGGAATGCATGGCTGACACTGAATAAAATGATATTTTTAGCTGGTAGTACAGAAAAGTGGTGACAGGTTTCCTTTAAATAGTAACTTCATCTTACCAGAATTTTCTTTCTGAACCTTCTGCTTCTGTTTTCCACTAGATTCCGTTTCCACAGTCTGAACACTGTCCAGCTCTTGTACTTTCAGCTTCATTTTCTTTGCTTTTCTGGCAACACAATCCACACCTTTATCATCATATGAACGGTCAGTGGCACTAAAATAAAGTCAAGATGTAGATTACAATTACAGGATACATTTCTCTATTCTAAATGTTAAAAGGTTTTATTTTCCCAGTCTAATGGTTTTATATTTTTGACATTAAAGGGAACCTGTCAGCAGGATTGTGCACAGTTTCCTACAGACAGTGTCAGGTCGGCACCATTATACTAATTACAATGATACCTGGGTGATGAAATCCGTCTTGTGGTTGTTGTTCAATCTTTATTTTCAGTTTTGAGTTAATGATATGCCCGTGCTCCGAGGCGGCTTGTGGGGGCGGTTTCATGTGGTGCTTTGGTTAGGTGTTTATACTGATGGCTTCTCTCAGGTCACTGATCCCTCACTGACCTGCCCCATAGTTTACATAATGAATATGTGCTGCAGCATAATCGCATGTATAATACGCATTTAATAATTTTATTTGCTGGTATAAATAAATTCAGAAAAAAAATTCGACCCCAAAATGCTGCCGTCCGCGCCCGCGCACTAGCATCTATCGGCAATCTCAAAGATACTTCTGCGCAGGCGGCGCCATCTCGCTACAGAAAAAAAAAAAAAAGATGGCTCCACTAAGATGAGTAGCATCTATCGGCGATCCAATAGATGCTACTGCTCAGGCGCCATTTTGAAACAGATGTGTTGTTTTCTGAATTTATTCATAACAAATAAAATAATTAAATGCACGTTATAGATGTGATCATGCTGCAGCGCCGGTGCCAGCCTTCTGAAGGTGATTTTTATTTTCAATACATATAATAGTCATTATGTAAAATAGGGGGGCAGGTCACTGACCTGTCAGAAGCCATCAGTATGAATAGCTAAGAAGATCACCACAGGCTGCTCCAAAGCACGAGCATATCATTAACTCAGAACAGAAAATAAAGATTAAACAACCACAAGACGGATTTCATCACCCAGGTATCATTTTAATCAGTATAACGGTACCAACCTGACACTGTCTGTAGGTTACTCAGCAAAATCCTGATGACAGATTCCCTTTAAGGCCAAGTTCTCACATACAGAAACACAATTTTTTTTTTTTGCCCCACGTTCTCCAAAGGGGTCTACCCCAAATTAAGCAATCAAAATATGTCCTTGTTTATTACGTTTCTTGATGCATTCTCCCTTTGTGTTATTGGTGCAGGTTTGTATAAAAGTTGTTTTTAATAGCTTTTTTTTTTTTATTAGAGCAGAAATGCTGTGATTACACATTTTTTCAGACTACCCATAAATATATAAAGCCACCGCAAAAAAACAAAACAAAAACAATTATCTACATAATCTTGAAATACTGTTAAACACACTAGAAAAAAAAGCATTTTTGCTATAGAGACTTTATTAGAGACATCTGCCCTTCATTGGAGTTTCCCCGTATAGAAATTAGACATTGGACCCTGGAGTACAGAATTAGATCAAGTAAGCTTGTTGTGGATCACATTCAGTGTGAATCCACATTAGTATGGAAGTCAAACGTTCTACTTAACGTCAAATGAAGCATGGTCTAGCTAGGCTAGTCAGGGCCAGTATTTCAAGAACAGCACACATCAACTTATCTAAGGCCTCTTTCACACATCCGTTTTGTGCCGTCAGGCACAATCCGTCTAAAAACGGAAAGGACGGATCCAGCGCTGATTTTGAAAAAACTGATACAACGGATCAGGTTTTTTGCCGGATCCGTCCTGAACTTTTGAACCTGGAAATGCTTGGTATGCATGTCCGGAACAGAGAGAGGGAGAGAGAGAGAGACCTTGGTTTCCAGAAACCGGATCAGGCTTTTGGGCGGATTGCACAAAAGACTGATCCGGCACCATAGACTTCTATTAATTCCGGCCGCCTGAAGCGGACCTCTCTGACCTTTCCTGGTGCCTGCGCACTGCAGTTCTCTGCTCTGCCCTCACCAGGAGCCGCGACGGGACGGAAAGAAGCAGGCTTCGCTGCAAGATTGGAGGCGCCGAACGGACCGCGACTCCCTCCGGACCTGACGGCGGAACACCCCTGGGTGAGTATTTTATAACTCGTTTTTCTTCACTGTCAGGTGACATGGGTGGCTTATCTACAGCATTCCAGAATGCTGTAGATAAGCCCCTGATGGCGGTGGCCGCAGCTTATAGGGCAAAAATGGGGTGACAGATTCCCTTTAAATGGACAAGCACCTGAAGTCTTCCTAGACCTTGCCATCCAGCCAAATTGAGCAATCGTGGGAGAAGAGCCTTGGTG
>VIAB01006446.1:0-15686 GCA_009801035.1 Oophaga pumilio
CCTCAGTTACCAAATCATAACAATGCTGTGTTGCCTGATGTACATGTAGCAGAACTAAGTCGTTTGATATGTGTATAGCCCCACCAACCTCTCTAACTGGTAGCTTCCTGTACGCACTGTACATTTTCAGCAAGCTGCTAATCAGTGGTGGTGGTGGGGGTTACACAGATAGGCCTGACTGTTGTGTTCGAGGCATTTAGTCAGGCAGTGATAATCTGCTGATAAAACACTCATTGTATTAACAATACAGTGCACAGCCTATTAAGTGATACATCCCTGTAATCAGGCTCTCAATGACTACATTATGCTGCTCTCAGTTTACACAGCAAAAACCTGCTGACAGATTTCCTTTATGGCAAATTTGGTTACTACATCTGTAGGAGGTTGATGCATGAACAAATATACACTATTTGCTTTTTTATGAAGAAATTGCCACTTTCCATTTGTTTTAATTTGAATATGGCACATTGCTTGCAGCTTTTTAAACTTTTATACTTTAGGACAGAGTGGAGTGTCCTACCTTTGTTGATAAATGATTAAACCTCGTGGCCTATTATTAAACATAAAATGGAGATCTCATGTGGCAGAACTGAAATTTAACATAAGCAGGTTAAAATTTTAATGTAACTGTTTAAAAGTAGAAACATAACTGAAAATTCAATTGTCTTTGATGCCATGAGAACTTCTCAGGAATCACAAGAAAGTTCACTTCTCAGTTTTCATTTTCCTGCTGTGATTTTATAGAACAGTCTATCTCTCACATAGAGAAAAGAAAATAAGAATTAATATGGGCTGTCGGGATTTTGATATGCAATACAAGTTGTAATAGTAACCGTATGAGCGCACAATATAAAGATTTTCAAAGCTCCGAATGTAGAAATAGTTATCAAAGTCATTCAAGGTTGGTGAAATTCAGCAACAAGAACCACTCCTGATCTAGACCTTTAACTATAATCATAGGTCAGTGAACCAGTGCAATACTATGCTGCTTTATTACTGTTTCAAAGCATTTGAGTTTCAAAAGTGTTTTTAATATTTTTTTTTCTTTCATTTCAATAACTGTTATTTGCCATATATTTTTACGATCCTATAATGAAAGTATATTGTTATAATTGTAGACTGTGACATTACAAACTGGATATTGTAGGGACTAGCAACCAAAACACTATTGCAACTAGTGACAAGCATAGAAAGGACAGAACCCAATAACCAATATCAAATTATACTTCTATTCATTTTATCTGGTTTTACCACAAAGATATAGAGTTTTAACATTTATTTTTTTCTCATTGCTCATTGGCTATTCCTTCTCCTCTGCATTCGCTAATTATGCAATTTTTCTGTATAATAAAATCCTGTGCAAGTTCTATTACTCAATATGACATGGAAACAATAACTCACTACACCTCAAATAAGCTACAGTATATGGCCGGTTCTTTCATATGGACACCTTTCATTATAAAATAGGACAAAATTTACTTAACATACCAACTGTGCAGCTGCATAGGGTCTTCACAGAAAAAAGGGTGCCTGAACACCCTAAAGCCCCTTTACATGTCCTGGTGATTCCGGTGCTGGAAATCTAGTACCTGTAGATCCGTGTTCCGTGCCTGCGTGTGCCATCCGTGTGTCGTATTTCTGCCGATCATGTGCACCATCAGTGTGGCAAGTACTGGAATAGAATGTTTAAGTGTTAGATCTGCAAATATAGAGATAGAATACGAAGTATGGAGAGAGAAGCCAGTAGACAAAAAGTGGTATGTGAATATAGCATAAAAATCACAATGTTGTGAGATCAAAGAAAACACCTACTGGCTATATGAACAGTATAGACAAAAACAATTAGGACAGTCGAAAAAAAGTTGCAACACCAGAAGAAAAAGAGAAACATCGACCATAAGTCCCATAAAGTATTATCTTAAATTTTATTAATATACCAGGCAATTGATAATAAGGAAAACAGACAGTACAAAGATAAAATCAATACATAAGAAGGAGCAGAACTATCCAGAGAAAATTAATAAATATTAAGAAATATACACAAGGGTATACCCAAAGTACTATATACATAAAAATATTGAGAAAAAAAATCACATTGCTGCAATTGTGTATAACATAAAGTGCATTTGCGTTTATTAATTTTCGCTGGAGAGTTCTGCCCCTTCTTATGTATTAATTTTATCTTTGTACTGTCTGTTTTCCTTATTATGAATTGACTGGTATATTAATAAAATTTCATATAATACTTTATGGGACTTATGGTCGATGTTTCTCTTTTTCTTGCGGTGTTGTTGCAAATATAGAGATAGATGTCAGTGATCTATATAATCAGTGTTTTTCTTGTTCACTTGTGTACACACAGAGCTTAACGTGAGAAACACTGCCTATGACCAGCAGTAAATCTTAATTACGTCACTGCTCATCACTGCAGCCATGTTCTCATGCTATCTGAGTGTGTTCCAGCTGGCATGATGAGCGATCACATTACTGAGGTCACCACTTACCAAACCATTCGGATGTAGCAGATTTGAGGATCGTCGTTGAACCTCATCACTATGGATTAACAGCAGACACATGAGAATTACTTTGATTTCTTATTTTGTTTTTTTTTGTTAATAAATTAGTAAAAGAGGGTTATCGTGTGGGGAGGGTTTTTTCAATTAAAGGACTTTTCTCTGTTTGTGTCTTTATTAATTTTGAGTACGCCATTAATTAATTTTGATGCATCATTAGTCCGCAGCTGTCTGTTTAGCCTTTGTTGGTTAATAAGTAGAGGGGATACCACTTCATTTTTTTTCAGCCCCCCTTTTAACTAACCAGTAAAGTCAAGCAATCAGCTGTGAGCTGTTATTAATAGCCTGGGAACTTTCATGGCTATTGGCTCATTCCCAGAATATTAACAACAGCCCCCAACTGTTGGTTTTCCTTCAGCTGGTTAGGAAAATTTAAGGGGATCCCACACCATTTTTTTAAATCATTTATTTAATATGCGTGTTTAAAAGAAAGCCTGTGCTTACTACAACTGTTATCAGCTTTGCCTGGTCTCACTGATCGCAGGGAGACCAGGCAACAATGAAGAGAGCTGAATTCAGCACTTGGAGCCTGGGAGCAGCGCTACCTGTAAATCTTTTCCCAAATACCAGAGCATGCCACCACAGCATTTAATTCCAGGACTTGTCACACAAATGTCATCAATGTGTTATCCATGTGCATATGTTCAGCAAGCATATTGTTCATTGTCCTAGAAAAAAAGGTCATGTCTGTGGGTTTTCACAAGAACACATGGTCATTGTGAAAAACCTGACATGTGCGCACCACCATTGAATACAATGGTTGTGCATGTGTCTGTATTTGCGGTCCTTAAAAAAATGGACCACATACAGATAAAAACATTGGATATTTGAAGGGGTCCTAAGAGGTGTGCAGAAGTCATGAGACATTCTAATTTTTTCTGTTTTGGAAAGTTCTGTCAGTGTTTTCTATTAACAGTGCTTCTTATTGTTCCATTAAAAGGTTATTCCCATCTCTGCCAAATGACTATTAAAGTACCTCTCCATTGTTTTTTTATTGTAGCACTGAAGGGTGCTTCTAGCATAAGGTCCCTTCACCTAGTGTTATGATAAGTATACCATCCATGGTCATTCTCTCTTCCCAGTGCACCTCCGGTCATGCACCTCCATTTTGTGACTGTAAGTTCTGACTGCCTGGTAGTCAGAGGTAGTGGTAAGCTCTCAATTCAAGACCATGAGAGCCTCATTCTGGCTCTAAAAATGTACACAGAGAAGTGACCTCTGGCTCACTCCAGCAAACACTGGAGCTATCCAGCAGGTCACAAACTGCTGTAGGCCAAATAGAGAAGAGCCAAAACACAAGAAAATGGTGGCTGGTAAGTGTGAGAGTAATTGTAGGGACATTAGCAGCACCACTCCAATGTTATAATAAAACAAAACGTTGGATTGATATAGAATGGCAGCCACAGGTAGTGGGACATTGTTAAGAGCTTAGTGGTCTTTGCCACACTACTCACATCAAAATAAATGGGAATTACAGCACCACAGAACAAGCTATGTTGTTTCTGTAACTTTGATTCACATTTCGTGGTACAGGTTCAGCTCAGCCACAATTGGCTGTTTATGGAACTCCATGTTCTTTCGTTAGGGCTTAAGTGTTGATTTTTCCTTATCAGCCTTAAATGGCTGACGGGAATAACGATTTCATTGCATGTAAAAGGCTGTATGAACTGTTTCTATGTGTACAAATTACTAATGGATCTAGATATACCTTCTCTTTTGCTTTTTGCCATTACTATTTGCTTTAATTATAACAACAGCTTAAAAGCTCTTCTCGCATAAGCTATAAAGAAGAGGTCTCTTTAAACCACAAATCATATTGAATAGTCACTAAAGTAAAGTAAACATTTCTGAAATTACATGACCAATACTGTAATTTGAAAATAATATCTTGTCCAATATGGACTCGAGCACTGTGGTTGATGGTTTTGTGTTGTGGTTCTTTCTTTTCATATGTAATGAACAAAGCAAAGATCATGGGAATGGTTGTAGAGATTTACTCAATTTTTCTTGTTTAAGTGGAGTTATCTTAAAAAGTTTCACCATTTTATTTAGGCTGGATTCATACAATTGCTGTACAAACTTGCTACAGTTCTTGTCACACAAACTTGACAGCATGATATATACCTAGGAGGCTGTTCTTTTCAGACAGGATACTTGTGGCTGGTCTTACACATGAACTGTGATTCACAGATGTGTGACTGGAGTCTTAAGACTCATTCAGACATCAGTGATTTTACTTGTGCTCAAATAATGTTCTGAGTTTTATCTGTATTTCTGATCAGAGTGGCATCATAGTTTGTTCATTTTCTCAGTTTTTACCACAGTTTGTCACAGTTTAATCATTTTTTTGGATGAAAAAACACATGGAGATTTCTCAATCTCCTCCTATTTAAAAGTGTGTAAAAATGGACAGAACACAAATAACATCCAAGTGCTATCTAATTTTTTCATTCATTAAGTAGACTTTCATTGGCGACATTGATCTGACACTTGGTTCGATATTGGACAAGTCTCCTTGCTCTTGTGAAGACCACTCGGAGAGAGGAAAAAATTGGACATGTGAACTACGCCAAAAACTGTCAAATTTGAGAATTCTATCCATGAATAACTCGAATAGCACATTTACAAGAAAAACTGCCATCTGAATTAGTCCTTAACTGTAAAGAAATACATGGTAAATGAAGGAAGGGAAGGCAATGTTGGCGCAGCATAGGTGCCCAGGAAGTAAGGGAGCCACATCTACCTCCAAAGCAGGTGGAATTATGCATTATAATGAGCTATTGGGATGCACAAGATCCATATATTGTTTTTGCACACAGGCCCTTTTCTGCTCTATCCGCCAGTGTATAAATGTTGGATTCTTTAGAAAAACAATTTCTTAAAGTTGACTGAGTTACTTTGTACAAGTTTACACAAGCTAATACATAATTCTGTATAATGATTTTTTTTTGTTCCACTGCATGTACAAATACATCAACTGTGCCTAGAAGGAAAAACTCATGAGTATTGATAGTAGTATATTGGTTTATGGGCAGACAAGCTGGGGAAAACAATGCTAATTTTAAAGTAGCTTACGTTGATTTTTAGAAATAAATGTTATTTGTTATTGAAAACTTTAGATTTCACTTTTAAGGCTGTCTAATATAATTAAACTATTAAGGTCTGGTCCATTTTCATTTTATCTCTTTTTAATTTCTTCTTCTTAGAACAAGAGCAAAAACTTTTTAATTTTTCTGTCAACTTAGCCCCATGAAGAACTGATTTTTTTATGTGGGATAAGTTGTGGTTTTCCAATAATACCTTTCATTTTACTGTATAATGTACTGAAGAACAATGAAAACAATCTGTGTGAGATGAAATGGTAAAAAAATGCAAATCCTAAATTATTTTTAGTAGTTTTGTTTTCATACATTCAATGTGTGGTAAATTTGACCTTTAAACAAGATTCTCCAAATTCAGTAAAAATTGAAAAAAATGGGTTTGTTTAGTTATTTTCCAAGACCCAGACTGTTTTTATTTTTTTTTCAAGGTAGCTGTATGAAAGCTTATTTTTGAGAGAAAAGTTGACATTTTTACTTATATTATTTTGGGGTGCATAAAATGTTTCATTTACTTTTTATTGTGTTTTATAGAGTGTTGTGCTGACTGAAAAACCTCAATTATTGTGTTATCATTTTTTTTATCTTTATGGCAATTTACCATATAAGTTAACTAATTGTATATTTTGCTAGGAAGTACTTTTTACATATGCTGCAATACCAAATGTGTTCTTTTTTTATTTGTAATAGGGGAATGTTTTTAATTTTTATTCATTTTTAAAACTTTTTTTCCCACTTTATTTTGTAGTCTCCATAGGAGACAGGAACCTCCAATCATCTGATCATTTATACTGCATGCTGCAATGCCACAACATTCTGTATACTCTGTAAATCAAGGTTGCCTATGAAGCTTTACAAGAATACCAAGATGTCAGCAATATAATTTGTGGTGAGGGGATAAAGGGGTTCACTTTTGGATAGGATACTAATATCAGATCGATGAGTCCAACACTCCCATAATTATCTGCGAACAACTCAGTTTGGTGAGATGTAATTATTGAAAAAAGCTGTCAACACAGCCCCATTTTATATGTAGTGATCAGTACTGCAGATCAGCTCTTATTCACAGAGCCAAGTGTAGTTCATTATTATCAAAAGATGAGAGAACCCTTTTAAGTACAAGCAGATGCTGTTAAGGGTCTGCGGAACGCACCAAATATATAAAGTAGAGAGGTGCGTTCGCAGCCCGGGGTCCACCGTGCAAGCGGAGCCTGCTGCTAGTAGAAATGGCGCGAGAAGCAAACTCTGTTATCCCGCAGAGTCGCCAACATAAACGCCATAATGCGCTGTGGCAATAAGTGCGAACTCTGTTACTCCACAGAGCCACTAGAAGGAGAGCCGCAGCGCTATATGGCGATGTGTGCGCACTCACCAGACACAACTGAGTGGCAAAGAAAACACGCTAGGGCGCTGTCTAGCGTTGAAAGCGAACCCTGTTACGTCACAGGGCCGCTGAGAAAAAGTACTGTGTCCTGTCAGGCTCTCAGGTACACAGTTAAGTGCTACGCGTTCATAAAGCGTGATCATGTGCTAATGTCCTCGCGGGAGTCACCCGCAATCTATGGCGTCTGAACGCCAGACCCTGAATACGGCAATCAAAACTCCTCACCGATTATGCCGGTAATCTAGGGCATCTAGGACACCGACCCTGACCAGCTACCATACCAAACTCCTCACCGATTAAGTCGGTATTCTAGTGGCTTATTTCAGCCGGGTCCCTATCCACACATACACATGACCACACTGGCGCATAGCATACAATGATTGATATTAGCGCATGGCGGCCCAGCCATGCTACCCTTTTATAGCAACAGCTACAGGACCTTCCAGGAACAAGGACCAATGAGAAGCTGTTACAAACAAACGTAGCTACATGACCTTCCTGGCGGACCAATAGGAGCCGCTGCAGCACCTGAACATGTGACCCCTGATCTCCAATGAGAGATCTCACTCTGGGCATGCTCAGATGGGAAAACGCAGGACTTTGTCTCAAAGACGACTGCTCCAGCACTGGCTATAATAGCAGATCCAGGAAAGACAGCAGCAAGTCACTGCACAGTAGAGGAGTGGGCAAGACGCCTGGACCGATGTCTCTGCTGAGCAGGCTCCACTGCGGCCGGAGATGAATGGGAGACCGCAGCGGGACAGGTTCGAGACTCCCCTTGTGCAGCAGCGGGAAATCGAACCCTAACAGATGCCTTTTTCATTTGGACCTTACTTTAAAGAATAACTCCCATAAAAGGTTTCATCTTCTCAATACATTGCAATCATGTAATACAGCACTGTGTACTTACAATTGGTCATTAAGCCTTTTTAGGCAGTTAATTTTTCTCTTTTTTTCTGCTCTATGTAGAAGCAGGAAGTTCCTTGTCCCTGCATTTATCACCCTCCTCTTCTACTCCTGACTCAGCTGCTGCCTCCTCCCCCTATGAGGGACTTTTGCAGTGACTTATGACTCGTACAAGGAAATTTGACCTCCTGCTGCTACATAGAGCTTAGAAGGATTCAGCTAGTCAGTATTTAATCATATCAGGTCATAGACCTAACGGAAAACAGATGATTTAGCTGGGAAGAAGATGCAAGTTTCTTTGTTTCTAGAAAAACAAAAATTACAACTACAGAATGGGAGGAATAGAACTAAGCAATAGCACATATGGAAAAGGCAACAGCAAAAAGGCAAACACAGTTCTAGGATGTATTAAGAGAAGCATAGAGTCTAGATCACTTGAAGTAATTAATCCACTCTACTCCTCATTGGTCAGACCTCATCTGTATTGCTGTGTCCAGTTCTGGGCACCACATTTTAAAACAGGCATTGAAAAACTGGATCAAGTTCAGAGAAGTGCTACTAGGATCGTGAGCAAACTGAAAAGTATGTTCTATGAGGAACAGTTAAAGGGTCTCGGAATGTTTAGGTTGCAAAAAAGAAGGCTAAAAAGGGACTTAATACATATCTACAAATATCTGAAGGGATGTCACAGTGTAAAGGGATCACCCTTATTCTCATTTGCACATGTAAACATGAGAAGCAATGAAATGAAACTCAAAGGGAGAAGATACAGATTAGAAATTAGAAAAAACTTTTAGACAGAGTGATCAATAAGTGGAACAGGATCAGGCTACCGATAGAGGTGGTGAGCTCCCCTTCAATGGAAGTCTTCAAACAGAGGCTGGACAGACCTTTGTCTGAGATAGTTTGGTGAATTTTGCATTGAGCAGAGGGTTGGACTTGATGACCCTGATGTCTTTTCCAACTCTAACATTCTATGGTTCTATGATTCTAGAAGGGCAAAATTAGCAATTGTAAGTGCATAGTGCTATATAATATGGGAATTGAAATACTGTATATTAAGAGAAATTTTTTTTGATGACAGTGCTTTAGGTTAATAATTAGCATCTGTGTTTAACATCTCTGTTCTGCTATTTTACATTCAGTGGCTTATCATTTGAAGTGCTTGGTTAATTCCATTAATCATCTTAACTTAGGAAAAGTAGAAGCAGAATTATGCTTGTTTGCTACTGATATTTTTTATGACATTTTGGCCATTTCCCTACTCAATTTTTATACTTAAAAATCGAGAGCCTTGAAAGTTTTCAAGGTTGATAATAAACTGACTAATATCATTGTACTGAAACCCTCCCTTGCATCAGTAAAACTCTTCATATAGACCAGTATATGATTGTCTATATAACTTTTTTTGTGAATTAATGGAGTGCACATTTTGAAGGCTAGAACTTCTGTAGATTCTCTTTTACAGTTTATAGTTTTTTTTTTATATTGTGTCTTTTATTTTTATTTGTCACATGTGCCATAAAGAACAAACAATAAATTAATCTATAGACCCTTTTTATCATATGGAAACTAATTTGGCCTCACTTTTGTGGATTACTTTAGAGATCTCTTGTTTGGGGGCTGTATGGAAGATGCAACAGACTGCTTTTATTCAATATACTTTGCAACAAAAAATGCCACATCGTAGATCTACGTATATCAATATCTTACTTCATTAGGGCTAGAAATGTATGATATCCATCACAGCCTTAATCAGAAATGTTCAGAGGTTTCTTTATGTATGCGCTAATTAAATGTAAAAATAAAGTCTGAAAAGAACCTGCAGTAAATGCTTAAAGTTATCTAAATATTTTATATAAATGTTTGACAATATCACACAATAAATATGTGCTTTGCAGAATTACAACATTTAAATAGTAATGTCGGCTAGGAGACTTATATTAATAATAGCTAAGGACTGTGCTGCAGCTCGATTGGGTCTGTAAGATGACAGACAATAATAACAACCCCCTGGTTAGTGAATTAGGAAAGGTCTGCAGCACAAATGTCTGAGCTTTGAATGTGGAGATTTTACTAATGTACTTTACGTGAATATCTAACAGTGCTGTGAAGTTTTTTAATATTTCAATAATTCAGTAGCAAACAAAACACAGCAGGAACATTGACTCAAATGTTACATTTCTGTTTTACATGACATTAAAAGTTTTTTGTCTGAGTACAAAAATATTATCAGCGTTGATGTTGCATTTTGCTGATATACTGAGAACATAACATACAACACAAGAAAGGGTAATTAAAAAATGGAAAAAAAAAAACCAGCATTAACCTCATTCAAACGTCGGATTTTTATGCATGAGAAAATAGAACCAATTATACTGATAAAATTTTGATCAAAGCAGTATTAGTGTCATCCATTTTTCTCGAATGTGGGAACATTGAAAAAAGCATATTATCCACCTTCTCCATTCTAAGGTTAAGTGCACACGTTCAGGAATATTTGCGTTTTTTTCGCGTTTTTTCACGGGAAAAAACGCGTCAAAAACGCATGTATTAAGCATCCTATCATTTAGAATGAATTCCGCAATTTTTGTGCACATGGTGCGTTTTTTTCCGCAAAAAAAACGCATTGCGGAAATTCTAGCAGCATGTCCATTAATTTTGCGGAATTCTAGCTTTTTTCCCGCTTTATTATTGACCTAGAAAGTTCAGGAAAAAAATCGCGGTAAAAACGCGTCTAAACCGCGCAAAAAAACGCACCAAAACGCGCAAAATCCGCGCAAAAACGTGCGTTTTTGCCGCGAAAAAAAGTCCGGTTTTGCTCAGGAATATTCTGCAAACATTCTGCAAACGTGTGCACTTAGCCTAAAAGAGCTTGTTACAGGTAGTGGAAAACCCCAGTAGATGGTAAAAAATCTGACGCGTTTCAACTCAAAGGAGTCGTAATCATGAATTACAAATTCTGACAAAATGTGACATTTTAAAAGTCTCCAGAAAGGAGAGAGGAGGTGGTAGACAACGCCCTCATTAGCATGATTAATTGATGTGTCTAATTATCCACACCCAACCTCCTGGTTGAAGACAAGTTAAAAAGAGAGAGAAAAAAAACAAAAAAACACCCCCCAAAAAAACCTCTCTAAATTATTTACTTTGCATGCAATACCAAAAAAAGAGAAAATACATTAAAAGAATATATATATATAAGAGGACTATACACACCTATTTCTAAACAGTCAAATACATGCTTGACACAGCAAAAACAATTGTTTTGGCAATATTATTTTACTTGTACTGCATCTGGTGTTCAGACCTGTTGGGACTCTTGTACATAATTTAAATATCCAGTAAGATTCCGGATTGAGGGTTTTTCTCAGAAAATTTCCACCTCTTACTGATTTTTTTATTTTTTTTTATGCCTATAAATCTGAAATGGGTGAGGTCTCGGTTATGGCAATTAATGAAATGCTCGGACACCGCAGAGACATTCAATGCATCAGGATTCGTAATGTCAGATAGATGTCTTCTAATGCGTTTCTTTAAGGGAGTAATAGTGCAACCTACATACTACACCTCGCATTCAATGCACTGAATTAAATATATGACACCAGGAGTATTACAGTTTATAAAACTATGAATAGGATAAGAATTTCCAGTTTGTACCGATGTGAAAGAGTTACTTTTAAGTGCATAAGAACAAGAGATGCATCAACTATGGCCGCTTTTAAAAAATCCCCTATATGAGAGCCATGTAGAATTTTGTGAGAAAGTATTACTGGTTACCATACTAGGGGATAATTTATCCGCCAAAGTAGGAGCCTGCTTGGCTATATATTGAACTCTGTTATTCTGTAGGACATTGCAGAGTTTTTCATCCTTGTATAATAATGGCACATATTTCTTAATAATATTTGTGATGGTATGATACTGTGGAGAGAATTCTGTAGAGAAAACTATATTACCACATTGTCTTCCTGAAAATTGTGCACCTTTATTTTTGTTAGATTCTAAAAGTACTTTCCTGTCCATTTTTTCAACAATTTTTTTTGCCCTTTGTAAGCTCCAATTAAGATATCCCCTGAATTGCAAACCTAGGTAGAGTTTTTTTTCTCTTCTGTTTTAAATGACTGACGTCTAGAACAATTTCTCTTGACCCTAATCAGTTCTCCTATGGGTATATTCTTAGTTACATGTGCTGGGTGACATGATGAGGCCTCTACGATGGAATTTGAGTCCATTTCTTTCCTGTATGGATAAATTTCAATGGTCTCATCGTTGCCACTAAAGTAACATCAAGATAGTTAATTTTATTTTTTTCATGACAAAAAGTGAAAGACAAATTGAAAGGATTATCATTCAGATAATTAACAATGTTTGTAACTTACGTGTCACTACCTTTCCAGATAAAAATCTGGTCATCTTTATACCGTCCATAAAAATAGATTTTATCTTTGAAAACATTGTTTTCGTTGAAGATAATTTTTTCCTCAAAAGCTGTCACTACCAAATTGGCTAGCGAGGGGGAAAATTTCCCCCCCATTCTAACTCCCCATTTCTGTAAGTGATATTTGCCATCAAATTTGAAATAGTTGTGCATCAATAGATGATATATAGCTGACAGTAAAAAATTTCTCAAATTTACTGGGTATGATCGGTGTTTTGATATGTAGCTTTGTAATGTTTCCATAGCAATGTGATGGGGAATAGATGGAAATAGTGCCACTATGTCACATGTCAACCATGTATAGTTGGAATTCCAGGAAGGTTCAGTTATATCTGTGATAAGGGCTTTAGTGTCTCTAATATATCCTGGTAGCTGCCCAACAAGTGGTTGCAAATGAAAATCCACCCATTCCCCCAGTCTCTCATTTAATGACCCAATCCCCGAAATTATAGGTCTGAACGGGGGAGGAATGATATTTTTGTGGATTTTGGGAAGTGCATAATATATTGGAATAATGGAGAAATCTACCAACAAATCTTCCATAGCAATCAGGTCCTTCTCAATTATCCTCTGCAGTCACGCCCGAAAATACTAGATACTTTTCAGGAGCTGATTGAGAAGGACCTGAGTGCTTTGGATCAAAATTGTAATACTAGGTAAAACAATCTTAATAAAAATCAAATTGCAGCACTAAACCATCTCAAAAACAACATGGATTTAATCATTTGAAAGACTGATAAGGGATGGGGGTATAGTGGTTTTGGATGCAGCATTATATTTTAAAGAAAATACAACACTTCTGGAGGATTCAAACACCTACATTTCTTTGCCTGATGATCCAACACCATTGTTTAAAGAGAAGCTTAAAAAACTTTTAGATGAAGGTTTAAAAGAGGGAATATACAATAAAAAAAAACCTATGGAATATTTGTTGGTAGATTTCCCCATTATTCCAATATATCATACACTTCCAAAATCCACAAAAATATCTTTCCTCCTCCGTTCAGACCTATAATTTCAGGGATTGGGTCATTAAATGAGAAACTGGGAGAATGGGTGGATTTTCATTTACAACCACTTGTTAGGCAGCTACCAGGGTATATAAGAGACACTAAAGCCCCTATCACAGATTATAACTGAACTTTCCTGGAATTCCAACTACATGTAGTTCACATGTGACATAGTGTCACTATATCCATCTATTCCACATCACATTGCTATGGAAACATTATAAAGCTACTGTACATGTCAAAATACAACTCATACCCTGTAAATTTGAGAAATTTTTTACTGTCAGCTATATATTATCTATTGACGCACAATTATTTCAAATTTGATGGCAAATATTACCTACAGAAATGGGGAGTTAGTATGGGGGGGAAATTTTCCCCCTCGCTAGCCAATTTGGTAGTGGCAGTTTTTGAGGAAAAATTTATCTTCAACGAAAACAATGTCTTCAAAGATAAAATCTATTTTTATGGACGGTATAAAGATGACCAGATTTTAATCTGGAATGGTAGTGACACGGATGTTACAAACTTTGTTAATTATCTGAATGATAATCCTTTCAATTTGTCTTTCACTTTTTGCCATGAAAAAAATAAAATTAACTATCTTGATGTTACCTTAGTGGGCAACGATGAGACCATTGAAATTTATCCATATAGGAAAGAAACAGACTCAAATTCCATCGTAGAGGCCTCATCATGTCAGCCAGCACATGTAACTAAGAATATACCCATAGGAGAACTGATTAGGGTCAAAAGAAATTGTTCTAGACCTAAGTCATTAAAACAGAAGTGAAAAAAACTCTAGGTTGCTATCCAGGGGATATCCTAATTGGAGCTTACAAAGGGTAAAAAAAATTGTTGAAAAAAAGGAAAGGAAAGTACCGTATGTTATGTTTTGGTAGCTGAGGAGAGCAGGCAAAAACAGCAATACACCAGAGAGGTTGGAATCTAATGGATTGCAGTACCCTAACTAACCACCACAACTAAAGGCAGCCGTGGAGCGTTCCTACATTGGTCCTAGACACCTCGTCACAGCCTGAGAGGCTAACTACACCTAAAGATAGAAAGAGGAAAGCTATCTGCCTCGGAGCAGATCCCCAAAGAACATAGGAAGCCCCCAAACATGTAATGGCAGTTAGACAAGAGGAAATACAGACACAGACAGAAAATAGTATGAGCAAACGCTGGGGCCCAATCTGACTTAGACAGAAAAGGATAGGAAGGATACTTACTGCAATCCAAAAAAACCCTAATAAAAACCAACGCTACTAATTGCAAAAACACCTGAGATCACACGACCTCTACCACCTAAATTAGTTCTCTGGTGTAACAAAACTAAGCCGAAGCCACAGAAAAAAAACTGGAAAAGGCAAATGAACAAACAACAATGGCTCCAGAGGAACCGAGAGGAGACCAACCCCCCTGGGGAGGGGAACCTGGCCAACCTCACAGAAATGCAGAGAAATATACAAATGGCAAGCACAAAAACAAAAAACAGAAAATATCTTATCTGAGAGCAGGAGAAGAGGCAAGACTCAGCAAGCTTCCAAGTGAACCAGGAAACAACGTTGAGACAAGAACAATTGCTCACCGGCAACAATGATGGGGGGAAACCTCCCTTATATCCAGCCAGTCCGTGATCCCTGATTGCCAATCCTCATTGAATGGTTCAGTACTGTTTACAACCACCAGAGGGACCTTCTGCTCAGAATTAATTTCTAAAACATTGATAACACCATATATACTAGCGCATAAGCGGAGATTTTCAGACCATTTTTTAGGGCTGAAAGTCACCCTCTCAGCTTATACGCGAGTCATATACCGGGGGTCAGTGAGGAAGGGGTAACAGTGGTGTCAGATCATACTCACCCCTCCGCCGGCGTATCTCTGTAGCCCCCTTGCTTCTCCCACGATCTCCGCTCTCCTTCCTGCAGCGGTCACATGGTACCGCTCATTAAAGTCATGAATATGCATATGTTCATGACTTTAATGAGCGGTACCACGTGACAGCTGTAGGAAGGAAGAGCTGCGGTGACCGCTGGGAGAAGAGGAGAGGCTGCAGAGAGTGACGCGCCGGTGGAGGGGTGAGTATAGCGATATTCACCTTTCCCCCGGTCAACCGCTGCACGCTGCTCTGACCTCCTCGTCCGACTCCTCTGGCTGTGAATGTTCAGGCAGAGGGCGAGATGACGTAGTTAGTGCGCGTCGCGCTCTCTGCCTGATCATTCACAGAGCAGCTGTGGACCGGTCCGGTGACAGGTAAATATCTCAGGT
>VIAB01006446.1:21675-34275 GCA_009801035.1 Oophaga pumilio
TCCCTGGACATGGCTGCAGGAGGAAAATTGATGACAAATCAAAGCGACTGATAATGCGAATGGTAACAAAAGAGCGCAGAAGAACCTCTAAACAGATTTATGCTCAAGGAACATCAGTGTCAGATCGCACCATCCGTCGTTGTATGAGCCAAAGTGGTCATCATGGGAGACGACCAAGGAGGACATCATTGTTGAAAAAAAATCATAAAAAAGCCAGACTGGAATGTGGCAAACTACATGTTGATAAGCCACAAAGCTTCTGGGAGAATGTAGGACAGAAGAAAAAAAAATGGAACTTTTTGGCAAGGCACATCAGCTCTAGGTACATAGATGGAAAAATGAAGCATATCAAGATAAGTAAACTGTCCCTACTGTGAAACATGGAGGAGGCTCTGTTATGTTCTGGGGCTGCTTTGCTGCATCTGGCACAGGGTGTCTAGAATCTGTGCAGGGTACAATGAAATCTCAAGACTATCAAGTGATTCTAGAGAGAAATGTGCTGCCCAGTGTCAGAAAGCTTGCTCTCATTCGCAGGTCATGGGTCTTGCAACCGGATAATGACCCAAAACTCACAGCTAAAAACAACAAGAATGGCTAAGAGGAAAACATTGGACTATTCTGAAGTGGCCTTCTATGAGCCCTGACCTAAATCCTATTGAGCATCTTTGGAAAGCTGAAACATGCAGTCTGGAGTAGGCAACCTTCAATCACGAGACAACTAGAGCAGTTTGCTCTTGAGGAGTGGGCCAAAATACCTGTCGAGAGGTACAGAAGTCTCCTTTACAGTTACAGAAATCATTTCATTGCAGTGATTGCCTCCAATGGTTGTGCAACAAAATATTAACTTAAGTGTACCATAATTTCTGTCCAGGCCTATTTCATGAGTTTTATTTTTTTTAAAATGTGGAAGCATGATTGAAAAGCAATATTTGACTTTCATTTGTTCATTTTCATAGATTTTTGATTTATTATTACTTTTGTCAGATTCAAGTTGTTTCTGTGACCATAGTGGGTTTTTCAGTCATTAAACGAGGGGTACCAACAATTTTGACCACATGTGTATAGCGGTATGAGTTCTTGTTTTTTGTGTGCCAAGTTGTATGTTTGAAAACATTCATTTTACTATGTGATGCACTGGAAAGCAGGACAAAAAATGCAACCTGCGTTGAAATTGCAAAAAAAGTGCAATTCTACAATTGTTTAAGTGTTTTATTCACCAATGTCACTGTATAGCAAATCTGACATAACACAAAGATTCTCCAGGTCAGTATGATTCCGCAAATACCAAACATGCACAGATTTTTTAAATTTAAGTGGTGTAAAGTTAGTGAAAATTCATGACAATTTTTTTTGTTTCTGTTGCTATTTTTTGAGACCCATAACGTTTTAAATTTTCAAGTTATGGCTCTGTGTGAGGGGTATGTTTTTCACTCTGAGCTGAAGTTTTTCTGATAAAATTTTGGGGTAGATAAATGTTTTGTTTGCCTCTTCTTGCATTTTATTGCAATGTGGCAAAGGACAAAAATACTTTATTTCAGTGTTTCGATTTTTGTTCTCATTTCGTCATTTACCAATAAGAATAATCTACTTTATATTTTGATAAATTATTCTTTTACAAATGCAGCAATACCAAATATGAGTAGTTTTTAATTTTTAATGGGGCGAAAGGGAGGTGATTTGAACTTTTGTGGTTATTTTCTTCATATTGTCTAAAACTTTCTTTTAACTTTTTACTGTATGTAATTGTTCCCTTAGGGGATATGAATCTGCGCTCGTCTGATCGCTTGTGCTATGTATAGAGAAAATCATGCTCCTCTTCGAACACTAGCCACGGGCTGGCTTTCACAGGAGGATGATAATGACAACCATAGGGGTCTTAAGCAGGGCCACGGCTGTCATTGGCAACCCATAAGTGCTCTGTAGTCACGTCATGGGCACCCTGATGAGTGGGTAGAGTGACACCCCCACCAGCTCGTCTTAAATGCTGGGATTTAACAGGTTAACAGCTCCACCCGCAGCTGTTAGAGGCACATGATGGCTGAGCCTGCATCAAAGTCAGGAAGTTAAAGGGTTAAATTCCTTTTATTTGCATCTAATTTTCTGGCCAAATTCAAGCAAACTGCTGAATTGTGAATTTCAGAAAATTTGTTCATCACTACTATGCATGCATGGCATTTTGCTTGTATTTCTTCAAGCAATTTTATTGAAAAGTAGTAGAGATATATCAATAGATGTTTTCATTCATTTGTTAATAATGGAAATAGAACCTAATCATTGACATGGCCATGACAGCCAGAGTGAAAACATCTATTGTTTAACACACTGTAAAACATTGTATTCACAGAAATGTAAATCTGCTACAAATAGAAACAGTTTTTCACAGTAAAAAGTTACATAATATTTTATAAATCATTTAATCATGATAAAGTGCAATGACCTGGGTGATTTGACCTTTTGTGTTTTTTTATTTCATATTTTTAAAAACTTCTTACTTTTTACTGCATTTAATAGTTTCCTTAGGAGACTTGTTTTCAATGATTTTTATTGGTATTTTAACATTTTTTAAAGGGTATGGGTAAAATATAAGGTACAGGGTAGGAAAATAGGGTATTAGGGAGGTAAAATAGGGAATAAGGGGATAGGGAAAGAAAGAATACCCCTATAAAAATAGGGGAATTTTCAGGAGCTCCTGAGACACAGGACTGCTCCCTTCCCCTGCAAACCACGCCCCCTCCTTAGGAGACTTGAAGCTGCGATTGTCTGATTGCTTGTGCAATACATAACAGTGCCTAAGCTTAGCTATGTATAGAGAAAATCACAATTGCATATGAGCACAAGTCAAGGGCTGGCTTTCATAGAAGGATTATAATGACAGGCATGGGGGTTTTCAGCAGAATCCTGGCTGTCATTAGTAACCATCTGTGCCCTGTAATCACATCACGGGCATGCTAATAGGTAGGTGGATTGATGCGCCCCCATGCCAGAGCATCTTAAATGCCTTTGTCAGAGATTGATAGTGGGGTTTAACAGGATATTAGTGCCACCTGCTCCACCCATGGCTGTTAGAGGCATATGTGTGATGAAAGATGCAGGCTCGGCGAGTGAGCCCGCATCAAAATTAGGGACCCTGTATATGGCATACCAGTATGTCATAAGTCGGTAAGTGGTTACATTTAATTCCCGTGCACCTAATTTCATAGCCAAATTCGAACAATCTCCTGAATTTCGAATTTCAGAAACTTTGCTCATCACTACTAAGCATGCATGACATTTTGCTTGTATTTCTCCAAGCAGTTTTATTGGCTGGTAGTAGAGGTGCATCAATAGATGTTTTCATTCACTTGTTAATATGTATAGCACAATATACAGTATGAACACATGTTCACTTGATTTTCTGTTTGGAAGCGATGGTCAGTCTTTGATATTTATATTATACATGCTTTCTGACTGAGCACTTTACCCATTTTATTGGGTTTTAATCATGACTTGATCCGTAGACTTTCAGTCTCGGAGAGGTAGCAGCTTAGGTTAGGTTCCCAGCAAAGAAGATCGCCTTGTCGGTAGCTTTTGGTCAATTGGTCAATTTATGCTCTAAGTATCTTCCTTTTTAACTTATTTTCTATAACAGTAATGCAATTTCAGTTTCATATATTCAATGTTTGCATACTATAGCGTTACAGAGTGCAGCTTTAATTTGTTAGTCACTAATCACACTAATCATGGACATGGCGATTATATCCAGAGCAAAAACATCTATTGTTTACACTATATTGCTTTGCATTTGGAAAAATTGAAAACTGTTACAAATAGAAACAGTTTTTCATTTTAATAAGTTACATGTATTATTTTATAAAACTTTACTCATGATAAAGTGCAATGACCTGGGTGATTTGAACTTTTTGCATTTTTTTATTTATTTTTTCATATTTATAAAACCTTTTTGTTACTTTTTACTCTAATTGTCCCATTACTGTACTTTAAGCTGCGATCATCTGAACTCTTGTGCTATACATAGCAGTGCGTCAGATCTGCAATGTATAAAGAAAATCACTATCTCCTATGAACACATGCCACAGGCTGTCTTTCACAGGCTGGGGTTTTCAGCAAAACACACCCCCTAAAGAAGCTTGGGTGAAATTTGTGTATGGATGCCAGAGACACACAGCAATCAGATCTTTGGCAACATCACAAGATGTATGTGTTAAGGTTCGAGTTCCAGCTGCTGCACAAGGGGAGTCTTGAACCAGTCCCGCTGCGGTCCCCCATC
The DNA here is from genome assembly GCA_009801035.1 of Oophaga pumilio. Lineage (NCBI taxonomy): Eukaryota > Metazoa > Chordata > Amphibia > Anura > Dendrobatidae > Oophaga > Oophaga pumilio. Next base: position 25,943 of record VIAB01006446.1, read on the forward strand.
CATCTCTGTCTGCAGTGGAGCCTGCTCAGCTTAGACGGCGGTCCCAGCGTCTCGCCCAGTCTAACAGTGTGCAGAGGATTACTGCTGTTCCTCCAGGCTCTGCTATTGTGGCCAATACTGGTTAGCGGCGAGCAGACGTCTTTAGGACAAAGTCCTTGTTTTCCCCTTCTGAGCATGCCCAGAGTGAGATCTCTCATTGGAAATCAGGGGTCACATGCTCAGGTACTGCAGCAGCTCCTATTGGTCTGCCAGGAAGGTCCTGTGACTACTGTTGTTCTGGAACAAGTTTCATTGGTCCTTGTTTCTGGCAGGTCCTGTAGCTGTTACTATAAAAGGGTAGCATGGCTGGGCCGCCATGCGCTAATATCAATCTTTATATGCTATGCGCCAGTGTGGTCATACGTGTGTGTGGTTAGGGCCCGGCTGAAATAAGCCCCTAGAATACCGACTTAATCGGTGAGGAGTTTGGTGTGCTAGCTGGTCAGGGTCGGTGTCCTAGATGCCCTAGATTACCGGCATAACTGGTGAGGAGTTTGATTGCCGTATTCAGGGCCTGGCGTTCAGACGCCATAGATTGCGGGTGACTCCCGCGAGGACATTAGCGCATGATCACGTTCTATGTTCGCTTAGCACTTAACTGTGTACCTGGGTGCCTGACAGGGCACAGAACTTTTTCTCAGCGGCCCTGTGACATAACAGGGTTCGCTTTCAACGCTAGACAGCGCCCTAGCGTGTTTATTTTGCGACTCAGTTGTGTTTAGTGAGTTCGCACACATCGCCATATAGCGCTGCGGCACTCCTTCTAGCGGCTCTGTGAAATAACAGAGTTTGCACATATTGCCACAGCGCATTGCGGTGTTTATTTTGGCGACTCTGCGGGATAACAGAGTTCGCGTCTTGCGCCATTTTACTAGCAGCAGGTTCCGCCTGCACGGTGGACCCCGGGCTGTGAACGCACCTCTCTACCTCATATATTTGGTGCGTTCCGCAGACCCTAACAGTATGTGCTCCTATTCATTCTTTTTATGTTCATAATTTCCACTGTGATATATATTGTAAACACTAGGAAGCACACCTAAAACCATACAAGCCTTATTATATACTTAACATTTTATAGGTATTTGGAATAGAGATGAGCGAATATTTCAATCTTTGACGAGGTGGGTAAGGGATCAGTATAGGCCTGCTGTGCTAGGAGCACTGATACCACATTCAACAGCTCAACCTGCATTGATGCTCAGCCACACTCAGGTGGCACAAATTTCAGTTTTGTAGACTACTATTGCCAGAAAAATGTATTTCATTTATTTATATAGTGCAATTAATTCCACAGCGCTTTACAAATATTATTGTCACTGTCCCCTATGGGGCTCACAATTTAAATTCCCTATCAGTATGTCTTTGGAATGTGGGAGTACCCAGAGGAAATCCACGCAAATGCAGAGAGAACATACAAACTCCATGCCAATGTTGTCCTTGGTGGGATTTGAACTTAGGACCCCAGCGCTGCAAGGCTGCAGTGCTAACCACTGAGCCACCGTGCCGCCCTATAAATTTCCAAAAATTAGGGGTAGACACCAACAAATTGACATCAATTTCACCAGAGTAAAAATAGTATAAAAGGGACCAACATATCTTCTACTACAACCAACCCAGCAGATGGGGACCAAATCAGGAGCCTTCAAATTTAAAATAATTTGTGGCAGACACCACCAAAGTGGCATCAATTTCACCAAAAGTAGAAATAGTATAAAGGGGACCAACACACTAAAAACTACAACATACCCTAGTCTGTACAATCTGCGATTAGGGTGCAAATCTCCATGGAGATCCATGACTTGTTCATCTTGATGAAAGTTAAGCAGTCTACATCTTCAGGGGACAAGAGAGCCTGCTATGCTTATCCATCAGGGCACCACTAGATACATTCTGAGAGAACGCTTGCTGCTGGGCTTGATAAAACCTCCAAGGCATGAGAAGCAAGCTCAGGCCACTCATCCATTTTTGAAGACCAAAATGTGAAAGGGTCCAAACCCTTCCTGATGGTATTGATATTGAGTTCTAGATACTTATGCACCATCCTCTCCAGTTGTTCACCACGTATCAGACTTGGACTCTGTTGTGCTGGTGCATGAGCTGGTCTAAAAAAATTTAAAGAACTCACAGAAATTTCTTCTTCCACTTACACTACTGCTGCTAATGTTTTGTCATTGATGAATTGATGTGCCGGAGGTTGGAAGTATAGAGCAGCCATGCATACTGTGTGCCTCACTGCTGTCTTGGGGAAAACCTTTCTTACGGTTGTGTAAAAACGTTTTTTGATACTCCAGCATTTGCATGTCCCTTTCTATGGCCGGAAGCATCTGACTAAATTTTGTCTTATAACGTGAATCTAACAGAGTGGCAACTTAGTAGTCAGCACTATTTTGAATCATAACTATATGGGGATCATGTTGCAGATAGAGCAGCAAGATAGCACTCATATGTCGGGTTCTTCCATGAGGTCCAAGCCCATACTGTGTTGGTGGCTGGATAACACTGATGCTTGTATCCTCCTCCCCCTCCCATCAACCAGTAACAACAGAGAGGGGATGATTATTTTCTTCATCTTCTGGTAGTGGCTCACCCATCACCTCTTCTTCCTCTATTTGTTCCTCAGCTCTTGCACCTTCACTAATAGTTTGCCTGGTATCACCACCCCCCCTCGATCGCAGGAATCCATCCTCTCTTGGCACCCGCGTGTGTGACTACATTCTGGAACTTTGAGACAATATTATCCCTTCCGCATTCTCCTCTGCTTTCTCCACTTCCTCAAGAACCACCAACTCCTTCCGCAGGCTATTCAAAGTCTGCTCCAGCACATAGATGACTGGAATAGTGATGCTGATAATGGCATTGTCAGTGCTAACCATCTTAGTAGCCATTTTGAAACTGTGCAGAAGGTAGCCCAATTTGTAAGCGTGATATGCTCCACGTCCGTACTGTGTTAGCCCAGGCTATACAACATGACATACTGATTCAAGGCTCGTTGCTGCTGCCACAGGCACTGCAACATGTGCAGAGTGGAATTCCATCTTGTCAGCACATCGCATATCAACCTGTTACCAGGCATGGACCTCTGTATTGATGCAAGTTGATGCCCTGAGGAGAAAGAATGGCGGAAGTGAACGCACAGCTTTTGTGCTTTCTTCAGCAGCTAACCCAGGCCAGGGCAGCAATGGATATATTGCTTCTTCAGCAGCTAACCCAGGCCAGGGTAGTAATGGAGATATTGCTGTACCAGCAGGTCGAGGATGTGAGCCATTCAAGGCACATGTGTGAGCTTGCCTCGGCGTACGGCCACCACCAGATTTGCACCATTATCTGACACAGCCTTCCCTGGATCTAGATTCAGTGGAAACAGCCTAGAGAGTTGTCCACAACTCTTCATCTGTATGACTGTGATCTCTAAAGCGTATCAACTTTAACACTGCCTGATTGCGGTGAGCACTAGCTGCGCAGTATGGAAGTGGTGGTGATTCGATCTGCACTGTTGGAACGCATGTCTCATTAAGGCAGAGGTTGAGGGAGCAGGTGAAGGCCCTAGAGGTAGAGGAAGAGGCAAAAGCAGTGGAGGAAGTGTGAAATACAAAGGTTTATCCTGCATGCCTTGGGGATTCCATGACTTGTATAGCAGCCCCTTCCCCACCTGTCCCACAGCCACCAGAGTAACCTAGTGCCCAGTCAGCAAGATGTGATGCCCTTGGCCATGCTTACTTGTCCAAGTGTCTGTGTTGAAATGCACCCTGGAAGATATAGATTTAGTCAAGGAATGGATTATGTTGTCTGTGACATGCTAGTGTAGTGCAGGCACATCTTTCAAGAGAAGTAATGGTAACTGGGCAACTGGTACTGGAGGACTACAATGGCCATAGGCTTTCAGAAACCATCTGTATCTACCAGGTGGAAAGACAACACTTCCATGACCAACAGATTGGAGATGGTGGAGTTGAACCTTTTAGCTTGGTCATGTGTAGGAAGAAACAATCTTTTATGTGACCATAACTGCTGGACCGATGGCTGGCTGAAAGAGCTGAGAGAGGGCAGAGTATGGTGAACTGGACAAACTGCTTAACCATGAGTGAGGTGCAGGCAGAGATGTTACGATTTATTGATAAAGTTGTGGTGTGCTCATTCTCTGAGATTGATCAAAAACGGCAGGCATGTCCGCTTCCATTACAGCTGATGGTGGGCTCTCACTCATTCTGACTGGAGTGGGGAAAGAAACGGAGGTTCTGCAGTCGGAGACCTGGGTGACAATACTTGGCACGGTAACAGAAGAGGAGGAAGAAGCAGCAGATGCAGTTAATTGAGTGGCTGATGGTTGTTGAGGTCCACTGGTCTGCATTTTATCGCAGTGGGATTACCAGAGTAAAGCATGTTGATTGCACATATGAAGGTCCATGAATGTAGTAGTTGAATTATTGAACTTTTTCCCTTTACTCAGTTTTTTTGCAAACTTGGCAGATAACATGAGTTGGCTTATCCTTTACAGTGTCAAAAAAGGCCCAGGTTAGGCAACCATTGCCACCGCTGAAAACTGCAGACCAGCGAACACTGCTGGCCACAGCCACTGTTGTGGCTGAGGATGCAGTGCTCATCATGGCTGCATCACTCTGTGTCTGCACCACACGGCACTATGTAACCTCCTTGTCTTCCTCCTCCACCTCTTCAGATAACCTGCTCAGCTGCGTGCCTCTGTGTTCATGCCAAGTGGGATCTACAACCTCATCATCATCCTCTGTGCTATCACATTCCTCATCCTGAGAGTCACCCTTCTCCTCTTCCTGCCCTGACAGAACAGAACAGTCCGCATGAGCCTCAGATCTCTGAGTCTCATCAGGATCAACTCTCTCTGGGGGTTGACGTCTGGTGACAGGGTCAGGATGCTGCTTGGACCCTACATCGTCCTACCCCAGATCCAAGCTAAAAAAGATTTGGGCATCAGTGCAGATGATTTCCTCCTCTTGACTCTGTGAATCTTTGGAGCACACTTCTGATGCCCATGGCATAGAATATGTGAACAGCTCTGCAAACTCACCCATATGTGGTTCCCTATAGTCAATTGGGCGGTTGGAGAGTTGTGACACCAGATGAAGCAAGGGTAGTTGGGGTCCCACTTCTGTGGACTGCACTAGGTGTGATGTTGAGGTGGAGGAGAGGCCACTTAAAGCTGCGCTTGCCATCCACTCGAGTTTATGCTATTTCTAGGCCTCATCAGCAAGGCATACAGCTGTGCGTCTACCAAAAAAAGGAGTGGAGTAGCCCATCTAGTATCAGAATTTGTCAGTTGTGTTTGTTTAGGATGGGATGTTGTTGGTTCATTAGTGCATTCATTAACATTACCACCTACCCCACGTACACCTTGATCACCAAGTCTATTTCTCCTTCCACCACGACCTTGCTTTTTCACAGTTATGTTGCTCAGATAGTGTGGTAGGAGCACAGTATTACCAACAAAAAATTGGATTTTTTATTCTGCATCAGCTCTGCACACAGTTGAATTTCAGCGGCACTAAATGACAAGTTGAAATATGGCATGCTGAATCACGCTAGTCACAGAAGAAAGAATTGTTTCAGTGTGGATGAGGCCTGTATAACAAAGAGGATATTCTCCAAACAATTATAAAAATGAGATCTCCCCTACTGTGTCACGTTAGTCATAGAAGAAAGAATTGTTTCAGTGAGGATGAGGCCTGTATGACAAAGAAGATATGTTCCAAACAATTTAAAACTGAAAAACTGAAAAGCACCCCTACCAGTGTGGATGATGTCTGTATAACAGAAAGATATGCTCCAAACAATTACAAAATGAGATCTCCCCTACTGTATCAAGTTAGTAACAGAAGAAAGTTATTTTATTTTAGTGTGGTTGAGGCCTGTATAACCTAGAAGATATGTTCCAAACAATTTCAAACTTTGATCTAGCCTGCAGCATTGTTTGTCACAGAAAAAAAAAATCTTTTTTTACTATTCAACAACTCTGCATACAGAAAAATGTCATCGCCACTAAATGATAAAGTGAGATATGGAGTGCTGATTCATGTTAGCAACTGCAAAAAATATATATTTTTTTACTGTGCAAAAGCTCTGCACACAGATCAATTTCACCACCACTAAATGACAAAATGAGATATGGTGTGCGGAATTCTGTTAGCAACTGCAAAGTTTTATTTTTTTTTACTGTGCAACAGCTCTGCTCAAAGAACAATTTCACAGCCACTAAATTATAAGGTGCAATATGGTGTGCTGTATCACGTTTAGCAACTGAAAAAATAAGATTTAGAATGGTATACTCATGCATGGAGCAGAATAGAAGCAGTGCAAAGCACACTTCTACGAAATGTGCCCTGCTGTCTTTGTCTGTCGAAGTCACTAATGGCACAAAAAAAAATGCTTGGTAGGTCGATTTCACAGCAATGCAGGACACTAGAAGTCTAAATTATCTGACATGGAAACAACCACCTAGCTAACTAGCTAAAATCTATCAGCACCCATGCCCAGCATCAGGAGCAGCCTCTTGCACAGTTATACTGACAAAAGGGCGCTAAAATAAGATGTCTGCTCTTTATATAGAGAGTGACATGTGATTTCTGCAGCCAATGACACCAAGCCATTGTGTCTGAACATTGTGGATGTTTCCTGCTCCCTGATTGGCTAGCTGCAATGTGCACACATAAATTAGAAAAAAAATTACCCTGATCAAACATGTGCCTCACGCTCATCATACATCACCACTATCCTAGCCAAAGTGCTCAAAATACTTTAGTGGCAAAGCAAATACTTTCCTGCACTTTTTACCAAATGTTACTGATTTTTCACGAATTTATGAAAATTTGCTTGTGTTTCAGATCATGAATCCGAATGTGCCATATTTGTGCCAATTTTTTGTTTGGAGATCGTTTTTCGGACATATTTGCTCATCTCTAATTTGGAAAGCGTACCAAAAAACCTACTAGTCTTATTACTTTTATGCATATGTGGCAATTGCAAATCTATTGCATTACTCTGCTTTAATATTTTTATTTTTGTTAATATATTTAATTAATACAATAAAGGATTCCATTTTATGAGACTTTAGTGCACTATTGAGTTGCTTTTGTATGATGTTACAAATAGAAACAGTTTTTCATATTGAAAGTTACATGTATTATTTTATAAAACCTTTAATCCTCATAAAGTGCAATGACCAATACATAATACAAAACATTTCCAGTTCTCAGGAGACATCTTCTTTACATTAAGGCCAACATTTCTGAGGTTAAATATCAGAAGAGCCAAAGCTACCTTTTTCAAGCCGTGTGTAGGCCTTTAACAAAATGCATTTGGAATAAGTAGTTTATAAACTAGGAGGTTTTCTGAAAAGCAATTAGGTTATAGCAATGAAGTGTGTAGAATGTATGCAAATAAGTCTAGAAGCTTTACTGACAGCATGAACAATGAACATTTGTAAATTCTGTGTGCGTTTCCTCAACTAAATTAATATTCAGAAATCAATGTTATTGATTAGCTTCCTTTTGCACATCTTACCATTGCTGTTCTTCATGACCATTAGTATTTAATACCTATAAAAATTATAAGTGCCAGGCTCATGATTATGAGCCTGTAAACATGAACATAAGGTATTGCATTTGCTGAGCACTTCAGTGATCTCAGCTAAAGCACATTTCTCTTATTTGTGAAAGTTGCTCATTGTTCAGCTGTAACTACATGCATCATATCACCCAGAAATAATATTGCCAAGAGTGTAAAATATATGCTTATGTAAAACAAATTTGTAAGGCCATTTTTACAGAAAAATACAAATGGAGTCATTTTACAAGTCTGGGAATGAATATAGACAATTGGTTTATTTGCAATTAAATCAGATAAGATTTCAATATTTCAAGAAGTAGATGAGAGTTAGTGAATAGAGTCAATACTTTTGCTTTTAAATAAATCTGACAATACACTTTTGGAGACATCTCGAGATAGAGGATGGTAAAAATAGACTTTGTGGTTGACTGCGAGTAAATGTTGGACATCTGTGAAAGGTGATGGATGGATCCAGGAGACAGGCTGATAGGAGTTAGCAGACTCCACAGCAGATAAGTGGTAGGATGGCCAGCCTCCTAGCATTAAGAACCTGAACAAGAGTAGAGGTTACATAGTTACATAGGTTGAAAGAAAAACTAGGCCAATCAAGTTCAACCTTTTACCACCAATTGTAATTTTTTTGTCACTAAATTATCTATAACACACAATATTATGTGTACAGTCATGGACAAAAGTTTTGAGAATGTCACAAATATTAA
>VIAB01006446.1:57263-72134 GCA_009801035.1 Oophaga pumilio
TTTATATTTCTGTTGTCAGTTTTCACCCTCATGCCCGAGGGGTGGTCAGCCGCAGCATCGCTAGCTGCACGGCGGACCCCGGGTTCGGTTGCAATTCATTATTTTAATAAAGTTGTTGCAACCGAGCGCCTAACTCTTCCTAGTTAGTGAGATAGTTGTTCTGGTTAGTAGAAGACAGTCACTAAGAAAGGCTGCAATTTTTGTGTGAAAGAAAGGTGACATAGATAGCAAGCTTGAAACTGGAGAGAAGTAGTATTTTGAATCGCAGACATGAACATTCTCTATGTGCTCTGTGAGACATCACATACTAGTCCCGAAAAAACATGCAAGAAATAAAGCATGTAGATGGGACAAGTGGTAAAGATCTGCAACATACAAATTGCATTAATTTTCATGCACACACACCTTATTCTATTATGAAACTAACTTCCTTAGCAATACATTTTTATTGAAAATTTTGATACATCACAATTATAATGCATCACTAAGTATAGCATTCCAAATAATAACTGAAAGAACTTTAGGGGGTACAAGCACATGGAAAGGTGAGGGAGGTGAGAAAAAAAGAGTGGTTGCATGGGCGCGGGCCTAAGGAGGGAGACTAAGTAAGTTTCCTAGTTGAAAGCACTTCGTGAGCAGTAGAGGCCTTTAAGGAAAGTGGTGTTGTGGCAAAGTGAGTTTGGTTGGTGTATACTTCCAAGTGTAGCCAAACTTTCTCAAATATATGCACTTTGTGTGAATAGCTAATAATCTTTCACAAATCATGTACCAGCAAAAGCATCTTTTTACTTCAGAGAGATCTAGTCCCAATTTTTCCATGCTGAGGCTATGGTTTGTTTAATCTTTAAAAAGTAAATGAAATAAGAGAATCAACAATGACTTTTACCAGTTAACAAAAATGTTACTATAAGTACATCATTATGGAGCTGATTATGCGTGGAAAAGGCTCAGGAGCGTAACTTTATCTACATGCATCTGATGCTGGCTAAGTTACATAGAAGATATTTGTGCCTAATAACAGAAGCCAAAGCGAAGTTCCCAATGCTGTTGTTAACCATTTAAACTATGCTATCAGTCTCTGATAGCATTGTTAAGATGAAATGCCTGATGGTGTTCGCGCTCACCAGTTCTCATCGGTCCCATGTAATGTGATCTTACAGCACCGGAGGTCAACACAGAAGCTGGAGGCCTGCTAAGAACCTACATGGCTGCTATCTTTATACTCCTGTGAGCTTTATAGGAAACCAATATTTTAACTGGATATTGCAGTACTGTATTATTGCAGTATATAGTATAAATGATTGGATGATTTTAAGTTCATGTCCCCTAAGGGAACTAAAACAGTAAAAAAATAAAAAAAAGTGTTGAAAAATATATATAGGAAAAATATATAGAAATTGAAAAAATATATAAAAAAATTGAATCATAATGCTCCACTTTATCATTCAGATGTTGTATAGAATCACCTTCCCCTTGAAGATTATGACCTACAAGATTACAGAATCTCAGTAGATTTGAGAGCTCTCTCTGCCACAATGAAAATAAAACCTAATTCAATTTATTACTGAGGGAAATAATTTTATTTACTAATGACATATATTTGAGAAGTGTCATACTTTCATCTTGTGTCACTTTTATGTTTTGCTAGTATTTTTTTTTAAAGTCTTATTCAAGTAACAGTTCATGATGAGCGAGTATACTTGTTGCTCGGGTGATCTCCGAGTATTTGGAAGTGCTCGGAGATTTAGTTTCTGTTTCCGTAGCTGCATGATTTGAAGCTACTTGACAGCCTGAATACATGTGAGGATTGCCTGTTTGTTAGGGAATTCCCACATGTATTCAGGTTGTCAAATAGCCGCAAATCATGCAGCTACGGCAACAGAAACTAAATCTCCGAGCACTTCCAAATACTCGGAGGTCACCCAAGCAAAGAGCATACTCGCTCATCACTATTAAACATCAATCTTTATTATATGTAATAAACAGTCAAGTTAGCCAATATGTTATGTCTGCAAAAGCACATAGTGTACAAACCAGGAGGACAAATACCTGAACCTGATAAAACCCTGATCAGACTGGTAAAAGCCCTACTCTGGCCCTGGTCTGTCCCTACCTGACTGCTGTGGTTGGCACGCTAAGATAACACAATGGTGCCCACATTGGACTGCGACTCTCCCTAAATGCTGATAACAGCTCCTACTACACCTATAAATGTATGAAGAGCCAGGGTAAGTGGACTTCAAGTGCAGTGCTGATTTAAATACTGATCCAAAGACAAAATAATTTAAGGTATTTTATGTCTGATCTATAGCTATGCCTGTATAGCAACTCACTCGAGAAAATAGATTATAGACTAAAAGCTGCAACTGTCCTTGCCGATTCCTTTAAAGACTAGATATCCTGACTCTGCAGTCCCGAGTGGTAACTGTGGGTGCAGAGATAGAGCTAACCACAGACTAGGAGATTGTAACTCTGGCCTAAACTGTCTAAAGGGCAGATAAGTTACTTAATGTCCCTTCTAAAGAAGGGAAGGGCAGAGCAGAATTTGAATTACCTACAAAAGAGAAGTGTGCTGAACAAAGGAAAGATGCCATAGTGAGTAAAGTAAATAACAAAATACCAAAGAATAAGGCAAGTACTGTTAACAAATGTACAGCACACTTACCAAAGATAAACAGAAGATAAGTGAAAAAGCACAATAAAGGATCAGCAAAGTGATAAACCTTAGCTGAAATTTCACCGTCCGGCTCCAAACAGCAATAGATTTTCAGAACATCCAAATTAATCTATCACCAGCAGGAAATGCCAACAGGGGGCCAGATTGTAAACTTGCACCCAAAAGGTGATAGGCACACAAATGAAAACACCTGTGTTAAGCTAAAAAACTGCAGTCAGAAAAACAGAAACCTAACATCCAGAGAAAAGGTGTGTATTCTGTGGCTGGACACAGAGGGAAGCAAGAAACAATATATATGAAGAGCCAAAGCAGCCAATTTTTTATTTGTATAAAGCTCTTCCCTAAGTTATAAAATTGATAAAATAGGAGAACATGAATAGCATATTTATAAAACAAAAATGTTAACAGTCAGGTATACATTTAGTAACAAAAGCCATATTGTGTACAAAGAATTTTTTTGTTCCACATTTTAAAAAGGATATTCAGAAGTGAGTCAATTCAAAGGCGGGACACTACATTATTACAAGGGATGGAAGGCTTCTCATATGAGGAGAGGTTAGAAAAGTTGGGCTTGTTTAGTTTAAAAAAGATGCCTCAGAGGAGAACTCATTTGCATATATAAATACATGTGTGGTCAATACAAAGCACTGGCACACGACTTATTCCTTGTAAAGGCAAAAACTCCTATAAAATTGGGTGCACAAATAAGATTTCACTCCACAAATAATGTAAAAATAGATTGAGCACTCAAAAATAGATGCAAAGAACGTGAGAGTATTTAATTAATTCAGATTCATCAACTGTATAGACAATATTGAAGCTTCGGCCAGTTACATGGCCTTTATCAGAACAAAAAGGTACGAAATAACAAAATAATTTGTAAATATACAATCTATGCCCAATAAATGGATAAGTTCTGTATGTATGTTCACTTATTTAGACACATATGAATAAATGTATATATTTAATAGAAAAATATTTAGACTTGAGAGTCCTCAGTGGTTGATACCTTTTAATGGCTAACTGAAAAGATGGTAACAAATTGCAAGCTTTCCAGACTACTCAGGTCTCTTCATCAGGCAAAGACTAAAACAAAAACTGAAGAATCACATATTTATACACAAGAGGACACAGGAATAATGCAATAGGTAAGATATGTGACGTGAAGCAGAACTGTCATTATGGCAGAGGGATGAACATAAATATTGGAACAGTTCATAGATAAGGAGTGAGAGTTTTATTGCCCCCTTTCCTATATATTTAATAGATAAATTCTTCTAATTAAAACAGCCTAAGCAGGAATATAGCTCATTGAACTTAGCTGCATAAAATACTATAGCAGTAGTAAACCGTGCTAATACAGGTACAAAATATAGTATTGCATGAAATTGAAAGAGAAAATAGAAAATAGCCAATGAGGCTAAAGAAGCCATTTTTCCAAAGGTTGAGTGGATATAGGAAGGCTATATTCACATTTAGAAACGACCAGTAGATAAGCATAAGAACCTGAGGAACTATGTAACATAGGTACAAATACTCTTGGTATATTGTGCTAAACATGTTGATCAAATGATATCATTATACCATTAATAATAACATTCAAATAGGGAATATCACAGCAGAGAATTTCAGGTATAGAGTTCATTCAAAATAATCACTCACCAGTGGAACCTTGTTACAAAAGCCTAGTACGGCACTTGAGATATGCATAACTATGCAGGAGATTGGGCTCCATGTTTGTGATATTACTGGAGTCTTAAATATCAAAATGCAGTAGTAGATTCCAAGCATGTGGTCGCAGTACACCATGCTGGATAAACCTGCCCACGATACCGGAAGTGATGTCATCATGGTAAGTGAAAGCTTTGGTAACCATAGTGCAGGTTCCTCCTGGTCAGCTTCACCTGAAGTGATGTGATCGTAAAGGAAATGTTACCTCTGTGTAATTAAGTTGGGAAGAAAATCATGCTACAGGACAGGGCACATATACTCAACCATTGACTCATTTATGTTAATTAGAAGGAGGTTTAGAGTTCAACAAGGACTCATGTGAGAGCAAAAAAAGGGGACTATCTCATTTATGAAGTTAAAGTAGTAGTCTGAGATTTAATCCAATGTAGAGTATATCTATAATCGACCAAATATCATACTGGGACGCATAAGGATCATAACGGACATGTATAGTAATAGCAGCTAAATAGGAAAGGGTTTTCTACAGTTAGAGCAGTCAGAATGTGGAATGCCGACCACAAGAGGTAGTAATGGCAGACACTATAACAGCTTATAAAAAGGACTGGATGATTTCTTCAACACACATAGCATTGTGGATTATAGTTAATTTAGTGACAAAATGTACAATTGGTGGAGAAAAGTTGAACTTGATGGACTTAGGTCTTTCTTCAAACTATGTAACTAAAGTATGTAATTTATTATATTTATAAGCACAATCATGCAAACTTTAAAAAAGTCTTTCACACTTCCTAATTAATTTTCTTCTGCTGCTCTTTGCTTAGCTGAATAAGGTCTGTGAGAAGTAGCTCCAAGAAACTGTGAAAATACGCTGATAACCATAATACTAATGTATAACTCTAAAACATCCCCTATAGATTGTGAGCCTTCGAGGTCAGGGTCCTCTCTCCTTCTGTACTTATGTGTGTCCTGTATTGCTCATATTTATTGTACTTGTCTATACTCGCCCCCTCTCACATGTAAAGCGCCATGGAATAAATGGCGCTACAAAAATGAATAATAATAATAATATGTCTGACTACTGGTAGAGTCATAGTGCACAGTCCCAGGTATCATTTTTTTAAGCTTTAAACAGGTTGTCCAGAACTTACATATTGATAATATTGAAACTAATAATAATAATAATGTCACAAATTTGCTACTCACTGTGTTCTATGGATGCAGTGAGTGACAACTCAGTCACCGAATAGATGTCAGGGGTGTACAGGGCTGTCAGTTTTGTGAATAGGATAGATCAGCTGCAAAATCAGGGGCTGGGCATGATGGGCTGTTCCTGTACAAATTTAGGATTGCCCAGCAGCTCAATCAGACTGAGCCTTCTGGCTTCCTTTGGTTGCAACCTGTTAAGGGTGATCACCTGGCTATTTAACTGACTGGCATTGGTTAGACCATTGCCAGTCATAGCTTTGCTTTATGGTGTGCGTGCCTTGTGCTTTTGTGTTCTGTTGTTCTGACTGTTTGCTAAGTGACCTTGGACTTTGCCTTTTGACTATTCATTTGCCTAGCCCATTTGGCTCAATCCACACTGTTTTGGACTGCTGATCTCAGAATGTGACCATTTACTTTTTGTGTCTTTGCCTTTGACACAAACTCTTGGTATTTGACTCCAGACTTCTTGACTGCCCTGCCTTACGGCTTGTCCGTGAGGAGTGACAATAGCCAGCGTCTTAAATTACATATTCGTAGTAGTGAAAAAAATTGAAGTCTACTGCGATGTCATTAGTTTATCAAACCGATTCTCTCGCATGAGACAATCACGCTCGTTTGGCCCCTGCCTTACGTGTGATATTATGGAATTGAAAAGACTTTTTAAATTCGACTGACCAAATCATATTTGAATGAATGTCCGAGCGAAATCTATGTTATTAACACTAAGATTTAATTATTACAGTTAAATTACCCAGGAGTTAATTGTTTCCCACATTTTAATATTAGATCACACTTAATAAAAAGAAGGAAATGTTTGCTGATTTCAATAATATTTAGTATGGATGAGGATGCATGCATTGTTTTGTTATTTATTTTCGTATCCTTGGAAATATTTGTCAGAGTAAAAGTGACATTACACATGATGAGATACTGTATATGACTGTGCCCGGATTGTCAAATGTCATGCATTTTATTCTTAGTCATCATGTCTCACTCTACAATCAGTGTTTCAGAAAATCAAACATATGCATTATTTATAATGTGTAGTATCCTTGATTTGATGCTTTCCTCTTCGCTTATATTTTCAGGATATAGACATTGAATTTAAATGATAAAATTATATAGACGGTATATATTTATATTTAAACAATGATTAGCAAAGGGAAAAGAGTATTGTCACAATCGCAGTAGGAGGGTATCAGAAAGCACACTTTTCTGCAATCAATTGTAACTGAATTCAACCAAAGAATGTATTATTAGGAGTTGAAGATAGTCAATAAAGCAGTCAGATCATGAGAACCATGTTTCAGCTGTCTCTACTGTTGTTTTGCCTCAGGCACTCTTGTCAGCTTACCCCTTGAGACAAAATGATATGCGCTAGTCAATTTTTGCCCACTTTAGAATTTAAAGTATTTTGATATGTATTAACAAAACCTTCACTAAGTTATTATTAATGTGTTATTGCCAAAAAGTCATAAGAAACAGCTCTATGTGACATTATGCAGAATGGTTTGCTTATATAAGAGTTTCCTCACAATCTTTATGAGCTGTCATGTGTAGATGTTTCTTAAATAATTTTGCTTTCATCTAAACTGTGTCAATCATGAATCGTAATGTTCTAATGAACCATAAAAATGACTATTATTTGTTTATGACATTATCTACCTTCATTGTATATTTACTATTTAGTTTACTGAGATAATAAATAATATATGTAATAAATACATAAGCCCCTGTATAAAAATAAACAATTGGTTACAGGAAAAATTTGGGAGAAGTTCTTCAAATATGAGACCTGGCAGTGGAATAAGTGGTAAGAGGGGTCAGGTGGAGGTGAAGATGAAATAATGTTTGAGGGACTTTTTAAACTGCAGAGTTTATAAATATCATGCATTCTTATGTCTGTATGCACATGGGGTGAGCCATGGGGGAGGTGGTAAATGTTGCAGATGTGCCAGCTAGAACATTAAGTTCCACTGGACGCACATGGTAATGTCACAGTAGGTGAAGTGAACTGCTGAACCCCTAAATATTTCCCTTGTGTCCACAAAAATTGTCAATAGTGGGAGGTGGCACTTATGGAGATGGTTTAGGACCTCCGGGGGCACTCCTGTAGAGGTTATGCCTTGGTGAAGGTATTGGTGCATCCGTGGTGTTAGTGCAATTGGAATCAAGCAGACGCACTTGCAACTTGCAAACATAACACTTAATTACTGAAAGAAATAATAGGTTACAGTCTCATAAAGGCATAATGGATGTTGTTTACAGTGTAGGATACACTCAGTATTTCGCATATAAAAGGAGGTTTTGTCCCCCTGTGAAGCAGCCGTTTTAATGCATCTCATGGCAGCTGGGGTACAGTTCACTTCACTATTGAAGGAGTTTTTAGAAGAGAGCACAGTACAGATAATACTTTGCTGAAAGTGGGAGATTAATGGGTCGGCTATCCATGACGATACACAAGTATCATGGAGTTCCTCATGGTTTTGATACTTTGTGGTATCAAAGTTACATTACGCTTGATCTGGCTGGCAGCGTATAGACAAACCTGTATGCAGGAGAGCTATTGTTCAGCGCTAACTCTCTTGACCATATGAAGCTTCACTCCTTTGTGGAGGCAACTATGTGGATAATTATGCTTTTTTCTACTTCTCCCTTGAATTTTTGTTTCATCAAATATTTTGCTGTAAGTGTGCAACAAGAAAGCTAAAAAGGTAGGCCAATATCATATGAAAATTCCAATAGTTCAAATATGATTAAAAATACCATATTTTTCGGACTATAAGGTGCACTTTTTTCCCAAAAATTTATTTGGGGAAATGGGGGAGTGTCTTATAGTTGGAATATACTTACAAACACTGTGGCGGCAGCAGGAGTTGGGCGATTCTGCGGTGGTCCCGGTCCAATGCTGCAGGTCGATGCAGCCTCCCTTCCCAGGCTGGTGCGGCTGGTGTGACAGATTCGGCGGAGGTGCTCTGTGGTGCTGTGTGGTGAGGGGGGGCTCTGTCGGCATTTTGTGAAAGCCCAGAGGCCCCCGCAGATCCATTGCTGCGATGCGGTGGCCTCCGGGAAAATGGCCGCCGGGGCGGCGCATTCTCAGATTGAGATCTTGGCACCATCTCAGAGGCCACCGCATTGCAGCAGATTGAGATCTCGGCAACAAGACCTCAATCTGAGCATGCGCCGCCCCGGCAGCCATTTTACCGGAGGCCACTACATCGCAGCAATAGATCTGCGGGGCCTCCGGGCTTTCACAAAATGCCGGCGGAGCCCCCCGTACCTCAGAGCATGACCGCCGAACCTGTCGCAAAATGCCGGCGGAGCCCCCACACCACAGAGCACCACCGCACCAGCCTGGAATGGGTTTTCCCGGAGGCCATCACACCAGCCTGGGATGGGGGTCATATTGCCGGACCACCAAACAACCCCTGAGACCATGCTTCCCTGTGACTGCTCCTCCACCTGTGCCGAATTTGGACTGTAATGGGATGTGTCTTATGGTCCCGTGCATCTTATAGTCCAAAAAATATGTTATATATATAGTACAGAAAAAATAGGAAATGAGAAATGAGATCTGCTGTTAAATAATCTGCATGCATACAAAATCTATGTGATGTACTATATAAAATTAATACATATATTATTATTGTTTACCCTAAAGTGCAATAATGCAATGAAAGTAGACATAGTATTCAGATGGAAAGATCACCTGTAAGGATCAAGGCATACGATATGTTCATGCAATGTAGTAAAGTGCAAATGCAAATAGATCCCCAGCCATGAATTAATTTTTCTAATACATAAGCTACATTGCGAAAACAAATCATGCAGTATGCCCAGATGCAGGCTTGTAAGGGTAATGAGGGTAATTGCTTGTTTCTTAGGAAATCCCCACATGTATTCAGGCTGTCTAGCAGCCGCAAATCATGCAGCTGCGGGGACAAAAACTAATTCTCCAAGCACAACAAAATACTCAAAGGACACTCGAGCATGTGTTAGGGTCTGTAGAACGCACCAGATAAATATAAATAGTGGGTGCGTTCGCTGCCCGGGGTCCATCATGCAGGCAGAGTCTGCTGCTAGTAGGATGGCATCATAGGCGATCTCTGTTACTTCACAGAGTCACAAAGGTAGAGACGCAGAGATAGGTACTGTGTCCTCCACAGGGATACACAGATAACTGCTGTGCGGATAGCAGTCCGTGGTCATGCAGTCAGAAAAGCAATCAAGCAATCTACTCACCGGAGAAGCCGGTATTCTAGGGGCTTATTTCAGCCAAGCCCTAACCACGTGCACACAAATCTCCTCACCAGAGGTGCCGGTATTCTAGGGGCTTATTTTAGCCGAACCCTAACCACATACATGCATGATCACATTGGCGCAAAGCACATAATGCAATTGACACTAGCGCATGGGCGTGCGGCTGTGCAACCATTTTATAGCAGCAGCAACTGCAAGACCTTCCTGGAAGAACCAATGGAAGCCTGCCCCAGAACTCAAGCAGGTTCAGGACCTTCCAGGGGAACCAATGGGAGTCGCTGCAGTAGCTGAGCATGTGACCCCTGATCTCCTATGAGAGATCTTACCGTGGGCATGCTCAGAAATGAAAGCACAGGATTTAGTCCCAACTGAGTCTGCTTGCCGCTGACCTGCACTAGTTACAATGGCAGGACCTGGAGTGGCAGCAGTCATCCTCTGCACAGCACTAGACTGAGCGAGACGCTGGGACCGATGTCTCTGCTGAGCCGGTTCCACTGCAGCCGGAGATGGATGGGAGACCGCAGCGGGGATAGCTCGAGATTCCCCTTGTGCAGAAGCGGGAACTCGACCCCTAACAGCATGCTCAGGGAAACCCAAGCAACGGGTATACTCGTTCAACACTAGTAATGAATATACCTGAACCATTGAATCCAGCAGCTCCAATGATATGCACACTACCAAGTTACAGGCATAAATAAATAGTTTGAGGTGTAAAATCCTGCTGACAGATTCCCTTTACATATTGCTACTATTTTTTGAGTGATGTGGTTAATGAAACAGTGAAACAACCGTATAAATTGAACCGAGATCGCAACATAATACTTTGTCTGGTTGGTTGCTCTGCCAACCCGAGTGTGACAGCTTCATAGAAATACATGAAGTCGTTATGCATTGGACAGGAAAGCTGTCTGACTGCAATCTTATTAAGAAATTAGAAGCATTATTTGCGAGCTTGTTAATTTCTTTTTTAGTTTTACTGGGCAGATTAGAAAATCACTTTAATGTCATAGCTCGGCTCAGGGACTCAATCAGGTGATCTGTTGCAGTGGGTCGGCTTCCCTCTCTGTTTTACCACAGCCTGTGTTGTATCTTTCCAACTGCTGATAATGCTCTTGTCTTTGCTTTGATTTCTGTGTTGCTTCTTTGCAGATGTTTTCACTTCCTTGTTTTGGTTTGTCCTATCACTTCTTGGGAAGGGCTATTTATACCTTCCTGGCACATAAAGTCTTTGGCTATATGCAAAGTTAGATGGATGTTTATGGTCCAGCTTCACAATGAAGGATTATCTTCATGAATATTCTCTGTTGCTCTTTCTATGATTTGTTTGTGTGTATTGCTCCTTCGTACCCTTTCATTTCATTTACTTTTAGGGTCTGGAAGGTTTTCCACATATTCTGAATGTTGTTTGGTTTGGTTATTATTATTTCTTCCATCTTTCCTGTGTGACTATATGAATATGTCCATATCCCTGTTTGCTTTTCACCTTCTGCTTGTATGCATTACTTTCTGTTGTTGTTTTGGAGTGCACACTGTGTAGTTTAGGGTGTAGTTTAGGGTGCAGTTAAGGACACTCAGGGTGAGTGGATGTTGAGTGGGAGTGCCATTGCGTTATCATAGGGTGCCAACCTCCTGGGTAAGAGAGGGACAAATAAAGGCCAGGTTAGGGGATTACCTAGTTTGAATAGGTTCCTGTGGTGTTTAGAGTTTTCATCTTCCTTGGTTTTTACATAATCTGTGTGAGTTTGCTTATATAGTCATAACAATTACAATTGCAATTAGTTGTAAGTAACAGTAGGAACCTTTTGCATAGTAAAGTTTAAGTCTATGCAATAAAAACATCACAGGTTATTAAGCACTTTCTTGTTCTAATGGACTGTTAACAAATCCTGTTTTGAGCTCTGTGACCACTCTAAAAATCAGTAAAATGAAAAGGCGCATAGAGATTTATTCTTATGATATTCAATTAATTTGTTATTGTTATAAAGAATACTTTATATGTATGTATGCTTTCTTTTAGGAATTATGCATGAATAAAATAGCAACATACATGCTCAGGTTTGACTCTTGGCTTCCAGGGGATTTTAAAGATTTTGCACCTTTAGTGGTTTGGACAATTATTTAAACTTTTAACATGTAAAGAAAAAATGATAGGAAAACTTTGATAATACAAAGAAACCCCACCATACTTTTTCTGAACATAGACACTTAGTATATTGTCAATGTCATTCAGCATTTTATGCACAGAAATATGTTTATGATACAATCTCATTTAACGTTTCTCAGAAAAATGCACACTGCTGTGAGTAACCCAAGCAGGCAAACAAATAGACGTACCATATATACTCGTATATAAGCTGACTGTTTCAGCACATTTTTTTGTGCTGAAAAGGCCCCCTTGGCTTATAAACGAGTCACTGGTCCCAGAAAGATCACGGGGGAGGGGGAGCTGTGGAGCAGTGGGTCACAGAGGTTGGAGCCGGCGGCTATGGCTAAAGCCTGTGTCACTGCTAAAGAGAAATGAATATTCATTTCTCTGTAATAGCACACAGTGACAACCACAGCCACTGGCTTCCAGCACACATCCTACTTACCTTCCCTGTGCGCCATCGCTACATCTCATTCGTTCTGGAGCCAGCAGCTCTTCTGGCTGAGCAACCACATGGCCCGCTTATTAAGGTAATGAGGGCACACAGGCAAGGCAAGTAAGATTTTTTTTTATAGGAACCATGCATACAAGGATAGGGGATAAGGAGCCATGTATACAAGGATAGAGGATAAGGAGCCATGCATACAAAGACGGGATGGGGAGCCATGCATTCAAGGACAGCAAAGGGGAGACATGCATGCAAGGACAGGGACTGAGGAGTCATGCATACCAGTATAGGGATGAGGGGACAATGCATACCCGGCTTATGCTCGAGACAATAAGTTTACCCAGTTTTTTGAGGCAAAATTAGGTGCCTCGGCTTATACTCTCGTCGACTTATATTCGAGTATAAACGGTACATAACCTCTTAAACAAATCATCTACTTTGCTACAGAAAAACTACAGTTTTTACACTGAAAATGCTTTAGGAAGGAAATATATAACCGTGGCAAAATTTTAAAAAATAAATAAAGTGCCTGGCCATTAAAGCATTTTCTGGGTTAAAAAAGTGTGTGAACTCTAATAGACATAGTTACTCCCAGGCCAAGATTTCAGTTTTTAATTTGGTGTATTCTTTGGCATCCTGGAGTGCTAAGTCATAATACACCTTTTGAGCATCTCACGACAAATATGGCACAAACACCTCCACCTACTGCTCTGGCAGAAGTTTCTCCCTTTCAGCCATCCTCTCAAAAACAGTCAGAAAATCTTCCACATCATTCCCCGGAATCATTTTTTGCATGGCTCCTCTTACTGCTTTCCAGATATACAAGTCCTCACCTGAAGTTGGGACGGAGACCGCCGGCCTCCCACGAACCGCCTCTGTGAGGAGTTCCATTTGCCACATTAGCACCTCCTGTTGCTCTCGCAGCTGTTGTTGTTGGAGCTTTTGTGCCAACAGTTTAATTGTCTTCTTTTGCAACATTTGCTGCTGTTAAACCTGGACCAGATGCTGCACAAGCTTCTCCAGGCTGCCAGACATCTCGTGCTGGATGGAGGATTTTACCCAAGACATGCAGCTGTCCATAGCCGCTGTGCATGTTCCCGGAATGCTGCCTGCATTCAAAACACCACGTTGGATGTGTTGACTCACTAGACTGCTTGCAGAGGTAAACACAGGAACGCTTCTTGTGGTAAGTCACCTGCTGGCTTATTATAGAACAGTATGAACCATAGCAGGGTTCATCAAAGTAAATGTAGCCTTTCTAGCATAACAGCAAAACAAAAGATAATGTTTAGCACGCCCCCTGAGAAAGTGTGGGATGAAACGTGCTTCGGGTGGAGGAAAGTGGTCTGGGCATCATACATTATGTAAAATGAGCACTTATAATCTTCTGGATCATTCTTAATGTGTTTGGTGTTTTAATATGGGTGATGTGCAATTAATGAGTGGAATGCATTGACAATTTGTCTCTTTGCTCTGTCTTTGATATAGAAAAAGGATATTAGGCAGTTCTTCAGCCCCACATCAAGCACATGCACTTTAATACATTTAATTCTAATTTTTGACACCACCCTTCATTTCTAATTTTGTGGGATACCAAATTATTATTAATTTTGATTCAGTATTTCTCTAATATGATATGTGTGTTTTATGGTGCCCTATGCCAAATTAGTTCCTCACATTGGATGCAATTTCTTGTTTTGTGATTGTGGTAGTTTATTATGCAACAAAATTGAGTATATATTTTAACATTATTTGGTGGTTCTTGTGCTTTTTGGTGACCTTTCTCTTGAGGTAGAGATGGAGCTGACCGTAATGATTTGAGTATGGTTTTACATAGCACAAATTGATTTTGGATCGCAAATCAGTTTTGACTTATTATAGAGCAGTATGAACCATAGCAGGGTTCAGGAAAGTAAATGTGGCCTTTCTGGCATAACAGCAAAACAAAAGATAATGTATAGCAAAGTCCATATATCTGAGGGGGTTCTCCCGCTCAGATCACAATGTGTCTGTAGTTCCACCTGGAGCCACGTCTGGAGTCTCTCCTCTCCAAGCCACAACACAGAAAAAAATCGGTGGCAATACATTTAACATCCCAGCCACACACTTGAGATGGAGATATGGTGAGTAGGTGTCCTGCCCATCTCTAACCTACTCACCTACATACCCATCCCTTATCATGGCTGATTAACTCCTTCAGCACATAGCATGGTGGAGAGAAACTTATGGGTTTCTAGATCACAGAAGAAAGCAATCTCCGTGATGCATATCTCCCCACACATATAGTGCCAGTGACTCTGTCTCAACAGTATATGAGACAGGGTCACTGATTTTCCATTTGTTAATCACAGTTTGAACGCTGCTGACTGGCATTATCAATTCCTAGGATATATTTTTATATCCCTTTCCTGTTTTATACAGTTCAACTTCCTTTTCCTGTAG
>VIAB01006448.1:40339-58263 GCA_009801035.1 Oophaga pumilio
TGTGTATATACCTAGTGTTTTGTGAGCTGTCAGTGTGATTTTACTGTTTAGCCGGGGATGATTTGCCGGCTTTTCAAAGGACACTGGTGCGTATAAATCGGACAGCACTCGCATGGTGCGAGTGCTGTCCGATTTTTTATCGCATCCATTGACTTGCATTAGTGATTATCATGCCAAAATCGCTTCAAATCGCAGCTTGCTGCGATTTTTTTCTCAGACCGATTTCAGGTGAGAAAAAAATCGCAAATGAGATGTCACCTATTGAATAACATTGGTCCGATTGCAATTCGATTTTTTATCGGCTTGCAATCGTCCGTTTTCGGCTCCAGTGAGTATGAGCCCTATGGCTGAACACCAGCAGTGGGAGATAAATACAGAAGTGGTGACGTGTCTCTATTATACTTATCCTCTGAATGTTCCACTCCTGGTTTTGGCTTACAAATACTGATGTAAAATACTGACCGTGTGAACGTGGCCTTAAGTGATCTCGTTAGCGATCTCAATAACGACGCAAGCTAATGAGATCGTTTTTGTGATCGTTTTAATGTCTCTAGTAGCTGCCACACTTAGTGATCTCGTTAACGACTCAAAAGCGGTTAGCGATCTCATTAACGACTTTAACGGTCATTGCGATGTAAAAAACAGCGCACATCGCTCACAAAAGGTGCCAGACACAGCGATATAGGCTCACCAGCGGGACGCCAACGATCTAAATACGGTCCAGAACTCTAGTGAACGATCAGCGAGATCACAGCAGGGGCCACGTCGTTGCTACATGCCACACACGTTAGCGTCACGAACGAGATCGCTAAATAGTGACGTATTTTAGCGATCTCGTTAGCGACGCTGTTTAGTGTGGCATACCCTTTAGAGTTATGTTGTGCTCTGGGAAGTTTTTTGTTTGCTCTAACTTGAAGTCTATATTTATTTTGAGGTTAGGACGGAGTGCTGATTAAGTGGTCTGGTTTGAGGTGCTCTTTATTTAGGGGGTCCGGTCTGATGCATTTTGAGGGTTTAAACTAAAGTCTAAATTATTTCGGTGGTCTAGTATGATTTATTGAAAGAGATTGGTCTGAGGTGTGAATTATTTAGAGTTTGGTTTGAGGTCTGAAATATATGGGTAGTCTGATTTATTTAAAGGGGTTGTCCACTATTTTAATCCTAATATTGAACAACATTGTGAAATGGAGTAAAAAAAAATGTAAAGAGTTTTGGTTTTGTTTGTCCTGCCTCTAAAAAAATGAAATCACATGTGATCATGATGTTATATGTGCCCCAAAATGGTTGCAATGAAAAACAAAACTACAGCTCATCCTGTGAAAAAATAACAGCCCTGTCAACGGAAAAGCGAAAAATTATCACAATATAAAGACACAAATACTGATGATTTTTTAATGTGCCAACATAGTAAAACTTATACATATAAAATTAAATTTAGAAATGCCATAATCACACTGACTAAAGTTAACATCTGAACGACATGTGAAAACAATTCAGAATTGCTGTTTTTTCATTGCTTCCCCAAGATAAATCAAGGAGGGAAGTTATTATGAATTTTCAAAGTCAGTTTTGCTTTTGGCTTCATTGCCTTTATATGAACCAAATTTATCAGTGTCGCACAGTTTTTAATAATTGTATGTGACTAACCATGAGTAAGAGCTGTGCACATAAGTGGGTCTGAAATACATAGCACATTGGCCAACATTTATTCAGGATGTCCTGCTTTATCTTTTTTAATCTTGAATTATTAAAGTATGTTGTTTTACGAAGATAACAATTGGGTGGCAATTATAGTATGGCATTATACCCCTCCTAAGGGACAATATGCCCTGTGTTTCCTGTGATGCCTCATTTTGTTTCACCGTTTTTCTGGCATAATAACAGGTAAGTTTATCACTTCTGATGAAGCTTTGATAGGGGAAACACGTCAGTTGAATTCTGGAATTAGTAATTTTTTAGTTGAATACTGGAATTAGTGCTGGTTATATCTTTGTTGCAAGAGCATAGGAAGTTTTTTGTTTTATATGCTACATATTTCTTGCATTAACCACCCAGTTACCGTGTATTGTACCATTAAGACATGTGGAATAGAATTTATTCGATGTTATCAATACCAGTATTAGCTATGGTTTAGGTGACATTTATTGCTAATATTGGTTAAATAATATTGGCTACTAGGTCGGTGGTGATTCTACCTATGATAACTGTACAGTTATTTAACTATCAGATTAATTTGCATATTTGCATGTAAGCACTTGGCACTTTATACCATTATTTGCTGGTTTGTGGTCATTTTTCAGCACAGTGCACCATTATAATCACTTTTTTTCTGATACCTTTTCAATTGATCAAAATTTTGCCACTTTATCTTTAATACATTAATGATTCTTGTTCATGGTAATTAGATTGTTTAGGGCCCAATAGGGTCAGCCAGTCAGTCGGTGAGCGGGGGCGCCAATTTTGCATTTATGGTGCCAACCTCTGCTGCAAAGGCAGGGTGTGACAGTTCTATAATAGGTCTTTTCTATCTACTTTATATTATACTTTATTAACATTTTTCCCTGACCTATTTTACCCTTGGATTGGTCTTGGTGGTGTGAAGGAGAGAATGGCTAATGAAATCAATTATTATCCTAACATACACTAGTAATATATGTGGTGTGGCAAAATGGCGTCTATATCCTGGAACTACACCCTGGAATCCTTGGAATGTGAGGTGGATATACTGAAGAACACATATAGAATAGACCTAGCACATAACTAACACAGACTGATGCAATGGCTGCTGAGAAGCTGTGCAACGCCCTCTTCCTGCCTGCTACATGATCTTTTGTTTATACTAATAAAGTGCAGTTCTGTGCCAGCTCTTGCCGAGAGGGGAGCGCACAACTGACCCTGTGTCCGGTGTCTTTCTTCTATGCATGCACTTGGCTCATATTTATCAGGTCAGGGACAGGCAAACACTAATATCTCACCTTAAGAGATCACCCCAACAGTGGTAGTTATATACAGCTTGTCTATGATTGTTTAGATAATATCTTAAAGATTATCAATGAAAGTTGTTTTTTTACACTATATTTTTTTCAGTAAATAATTTTTATGGCAATCCTCTTCTCCCAGACCCTGCAGAGTCCTCTCCTCTCCACTTCTTGACTCCAGCATTTACCTGTGACTCATGGTTAAGAAGCTATCAAGACCTTTTATCATCTAGTGATAGAGAATGTGTAACTAGCAAGAAAGGTTGAATTTTATGAACCTATGTTGTTTTTCCATCTAGAGTATGAAAGTAAATTTATAACTATTTAACTTTTTGTAGGATATAGCCACATGTAGAAGCTGAGGAGCAACTACTCGCAATTGAAGGGAATTTGTCAGTAGGATCAATTCTCCTAAGACGTTTACATACAATCAGGAGATTAGTATCTGATACACTGCCGCTCTTGCAAGTTTTCCAACCTACAAAGAATGGAGAGGTCTGTAATTTTTATTGTGAGATTTTAGATTCTGTGAGAGACAGAATCTAAAAATGGAAACCAGAAAATCACATTGTATGTTTTTTAAATAATTAAATTGAGTTTTATTGCATGAAATATGTATTAGATCACTTACCAATCAGCAAAAATTCTGGCTCTCGCAGACATATTATTTTTTCTTTAAGAACCCTCCTAGTCTGCACTTATTACTCATTATAAACTGCACTTGATTGTACTCGTTACTAGCATAAAAGACATCTGTCCACACACTCAATCAATAATACTCTAACCTCTCCACTATGGCCAAGATTAAAGATCTGTCTCAGGACACCAGGGACAAAATTGTAGACCACATAAGGCTGGGATGGGCTACAGGATAATAGGCAAGCAGCTTGGTGAGAAGGTAACAATTGTTGACACAGTTATTAGAAAATGGAAGAAACACAAGATGACTGTCAATCTTCCTTGGTCTGGTGCTCCCTGCAAGATCTCGCCTAGTGGGGTAAGGATGATTCTGAGAAAGGTCAGGAATCAGCTCAGAACTACGAGAGAGGACCTGGTCAATGACCTGAAGAGAGCTGGGACCACAGTCTCAAACATTACCGTTAGTAACACACTACGCCAGGGGTCTCAAACTGCATTCCTTGAGGGTCGCAAACCATGCGTGTTTTCAAGATTTCCTTAGCATTGCACTAGGTGCTGGAATCATTATATGTGCAGGTGATTAAATTATCACCTGTGCAATACAAGGAAATCCTGAAAACATGACCTGTTTGCGGCCCTTGAGGAATGCAGTTTGAGACCTCTGCACTAAGCCACCATGTATTAAAATCCTGCTGGGCACACCAGGTCTCCCTGCTCATGCCAGTATATGTCCAGGTCCTTTTGAAGTTCCCCAATGACCATCTGGAGGATCCAGAGGAGGCATGGGAGAAGGTCATGTGGTCAGATGAGAGCAAAACAGAACTTTTTAGTATCAGCTCCAATTGCCGTGCTTGGAGGAATAAGAAGGATGAGTACAACCCCAAGAACACCATCCCAACCGTGAAGCATGGTGGGGGAAGCATTATACTTTAGGGGTGCTTTTCTGGAAAGGGAACAGGACGACTGCATTGCATTGATGGGAGGATAGATGGGGTTATGTATCCAAAAATTTTGGTCAACAACTTCCTTCTCAGTAAGATCGTGGGTCGTGGCTGGGTCTTCCAGCATGACAATGACAAGAAACACACAGCCAGGGCAATTAAGGAGTGGCTCCATAAGAAGCATTTCAAGGTCCTGGAGTGGCCTAGCCAGTCTCCAGACTTGAACCTAATAGAAAATCTTTGGAGGGAGCTGGAACTCAATGTTAACCAGCAACAGCCTGAAAACCTGAAATATCTGGTGAATATCTGTATGGAGGAGTGGGCCAAAGTCCCTGCTTCAGTGTGTGCAAACTTGGCCAAGAACTACGGTAAACGTCTGACCTCTGTAATTTCTAACAAAGGTTTCTGTACCAAATATTAAGTTTTGAGAACATGTGAAAACAGACAGTCTGCAGGTGCGCCAGCTAAGCGTGAGTGTTAATATGCAAATGGAAGTCCAATGCTGCTCCAGCCCGGTGCCTCAGATAAGGAACAATGTTGAACAAGATGCTAAAAAAACCCGGTCAGCAGGGCGCAAAGGACAAGAGTCTTCTTAACTGATAAATGTCTTCATTTATTAAAATAATGATAAAATAAAATGAATCCACAACGCGTTTCAAAGGAGTAAATCCGTCTTCCTCAGGTGGCATGATGAATATTAAGTTTTGTTTTTTTTATTGTATCAAATACTTATTTCATGCAATAAAATGCAAATTAATTATGTAAAACTCATATAATGTGATTTTCTGGATTTTTTTTAGATTCTTTCTCTCACCGTCGAAGTGTGTCTACGATAAAAGTTGCAGACCTCTCCTCGTTATAGGTGGGAAAAGTTGGAAAATCTGCAGTGTATCAAGTAATTATTTTCCCCACTGTAGGTATGCAGGTCATAGGAAGCTGAATAAAATGATCCCTTGATGACTGCAATCTGATGTCTTATTCCAGAGAAATAATATAATTTCAAATATGTAAATGAGCTGTACCAGGCTATGGGCCAGACACTGATCTACAGGAGAATCTGCCTCCAGACCTTACATATGTATTTTCATTTTTTACATTTTAAAAATTACAAAAGTGAAAATGGGCCGATGCAAAAGTTTGGGCTTCCATGGAGATTTATGTGCTCAGATAATTTTGACCAAGTTTTCAGACCTTAATTAGCCTGTTAGGCTTATGGCTAGTTCACCATCATCATTAGAAAAGGCCAGTTGATACAAATTTCCAAGCTTTATAAAAACTCAGCCTCCTTTAACCTTGTGCCAAAAAACAGCAGCCATGGGATCTTGTAAGCAGCTGCCTAGCACTCTGAAAATGAAAATGGTGGAGGCCACAAAGCAGAAGACTATAAGAAGATAGCAAAGCGTTTTCAAGTTTCCTTTTCTTCAGTTCAAATGTAATTAATAAATTACCGTTAACTGGAACAGTGGAGGTCAAGATAAGGTCTGGAAGACCAAGAAAAATTTCAGTGAGAGCTGCTAGTAGTATTGTTAGAGAGGCAAATCAGAACCCCCGCTTGACTGCAAAAAACCTTCACAAAGAATTAGCAGACTCTGGAGTTGTGGTATATTGTTCTACTGTTCAGAGACATCTGCTCAAATATGGCCTTTATGGAAGAGTCATCAGACGAAAAACTCTCCAGCTTCCTCACCATAAAATTCAGTGTCATAAGTATGCAAAAGAATATCTAAATAAGCCTGATGCATTTTGGAAACAGGTCCTGTGGAACAATGAGGTTAAAATAGAACTTTCGGCCTCAATGATGAAAGGTATGCGTGGAGAAAAAATGGCACAGCATTTCAGGAAAAAAGCATCTTGCTAATCATTAAGCATGGGGGTAGATCAGTCATGCTTTGGGGTTTTGTTGCAGTCAATAGCGCCGGGAACATTTCACAGGTAGAGGGAAGAATGAAGTCAATGAAATTTCAACAATGTCTTGATGCAAGCATAGCAACATCTGTAAAAAAGCTGAACTTGAAAAGAGGATGGCTTCTATAAATGGATAATGATCTGAAACACACGTCAAAATACACAACAGACTACCTCAAAAGGAGCAAGCTGGAGGTTTTGCCTCACAATCCCTTGATCTGAACATCACTGAAAATCTGTAGTTAGACCTCAGAATAGCAGTGCATGCAAAACGAGCCAGGAATCTCATAGAACTGGAAGAATTTTCCAAGGAAGAATGGATGAAAATCCCTCAAACAAGAATTGAAACATTCTTGGCTGGCTACAAAAAGTGTTTACAAGCTGTGATACTTTCAAAAGTGGGTGCTACTAGGTACTAACCATACAAAACCTACAAGAAACAAAATGACCAAAAACCCTGCTGTAAATAAATATGTAAAAAAGCAAAAGTGCATTTAAATAACACAGAGTTCTAGTAATGCTGTTTTTGATCAAAAATAGCATAAAAGCCATCCCACCATTGACAAGGTGACTGATCGTAATACGAATGGAAAAATTGTCTAAACAATGGCCTGCCAAAATAATAAATTGCCACACTGTGGGAGCCATGTGTACCAGACTACTAGTATATACCCATCGTAAAAAATGAATGAACACAGAAGGTGATGTTACCATCACAGGAAGAACGATAATGGGTCCAAATACAATAAAAAATATATAAATCTTTATTGGAACAATCATGTAACAAATACAAGAATGAAGGACAAAGACAGTGTATAGCAATAGCCAGCGCAGATAACCGCGCAACCTGAGAAAACGGAAGACACCCTGATCCCAGTCCTCCTAATAGAAGATGCAATGTCCTATGTAGAAGTGGGAGGAGTGGTGTAAGAATTATAGATCTAAGACATATTCTCACAGATGTAAAAGACAAGTGTCAACCACAACTATCATGGCTATGTGCCTAAATAAGTATGGAGAAATCATGGAGGAACACTATACCACCATGTCCACATACCCTCACTCACTAATATGAAAAGCCAGGCCAGAGACAAGATTCAAAAGTGGCGAAAACGCCAGTAACATGTGCAGGTATACTACCTATCGCCAGCCTGCCGAGCGGTCCCTGGCGTCTTCATGCAGTTGGTTACCATGGCGTCCTGTACGCCTGCCTGCCTTCTGCATGACGCTGGCGCCGCCTGGCATAGTGGGTTGCTGCGGTAACGGAGGCGTCACTTCCGGTCCACGTCATGCGACTTCCGGTTCACCGCTTTTTAATCTTCCCGGTTATGGCAGTATGCACTCCCCCTGATCAAGGATTCGATTTCGAAACGCGCGTTGGGGCAGACGCGCTGATCCCAGCTCCTGAGCCTTCGCCAAATAGAGAGTAATATAGATCTATAATTGTTACACCACTCCTCCCACTTCTGCATAGGACATTGCTTCCATCTTCTATTAGGAGGACAGGGATCAGGGTGTCTTCCGTTTTCTCAGGTTGCGCGGTTATCTGCGCTGGCTATTGCTATACACTGTCTTTGTCTTTCATTCTTGTATTTGTTACATGATTGTTCCAATAAAGATTTATATATTTTTTATTGTATTTGGACCCATTAAGGTGACTGATCGGAATGGTCCTACGCTGTCTAATATTAAAAACCTTACCATGTGTCAAAGTTGACCTCAGTGTGTGAATAAGGGGAGACAAATATTTTGGAATATTTTCTACATTTTGTCTTTAATTTTGTGTTGGTATGCTTCACATCTGATTTTAATTATTATGTCACATGATCTATGTAATTTGTCCTTATTGGATTGTATGGAGTATAAAACTTCCATCAGTCTTTGTTATACAGCGTTGAAAATGAACACTGTCATGTTCGAAAGACGTAGCGCTGATACCTTTGTCCATGTGAACTGTTTTTAACATGATTTTTATACAATAAATTTTGGATTAAATGTGAAGCTGGAGCATTTTATTCTTTTTTCTTCTAAAAGGACCTGGTCCCAACCAGTGGTCACCAGTCTGGAGAAGTCTTTAATTGTAATCCCCAGCTTTTGATCAAAAACAGTATTACTAAGAACTCTATGTCATCTAAATGCACTTTGCTTTTTCCTTATTTAGTTACAGCAGGGTTTTTGTTCTTTTTGTTTCTTATAGGCTTTGCATGTTTTATGGCCAATGTGAACATGCGTTTATGTGCTGCATGTATACCAAATCAAGCTCAATTTTTGAGTTTTTTCTTTGTATTTTTTGCATTCTGTGCAAGCCGGTGTGTGGCCTCCCTTTCCTGAGCTGGAGATTACATTTAAAGGCTTCCCTAGTGTCTGGTTGGGAGCCAGTCCTTTTGTCTGCCCTTATTCACACACTGAGGTCAACTCTGACCCATGGTAAGATTTTTAGCCCCATAGCCCCAAAGGGTGGTTTGCACGTTAATGACCGGGCCAATTTTTGCAATTCTGACCACTGTCTCTTTATGAGGTTATAACTCTGGAACGCTTCAACGGATCTTAGCGATTCTGAGAAACTTTTCTCGTGACATATTGTACACAGTAGTAACAATTCTTTGATATAACTTGCGGTTATTTATGAAAAAAATGGAAATATGACGAAAATTTTGAAAATTTTGCTTTTTTCAAACTTTGAATTTTTATTCCCTTAAAACAGAGAAATATGTCACACAAAATAGTTACTAAAAAACATGTCCCACATGTCTACTTTACATCAGCACAATTTTGAAACCAAATTTTTTTTTTTTAAACACTTTTATTTTATTGGACGGATGAAATATGCTAATTTTTTGAGAAGGACCTGTATGTGTAATAAACTGAATGAGAATTTTTAATTAGCTTACTGATTGAATTGCAGATGTCCTTTTAGACTCAACAGGGAATATAGAAAGTACTAGATTATTTTTTAGGTTTTCTGCATACTGGAATATATTCTCATTCTACCATTTAATATGTAGGGAGCTCCATCAGTAAAATTACTAATGAGAATAATGGACAATATAAAGGGACAAGCCCCTTGCCAGCACCTTGTCTGTAAGCTAGAGCAGAGAAACAAGCATTGCTTCTTGTATTGGCAGACTGGAGTAGTCTAATAGTCCAAGTGTACATTTCTGTTCATTCTTTATTTCCTCTGATAAAATAAGCTGTTTCGTGGGGGGAATGAATGATGGGTTATTATAGGAAATGGGTTGTCTGTGATGGAACAATTCGTTTAAATGAGGTTTCAATTTTCTTTTGTATCCAGTTAAACATTTTCTTGGGAATATTTCTCAAGACGTCCACTGAATAAGCCTAGTGGCCAGGTTGTGTGATTACTTTGACAAATCACATGTTCACATCTAGTTTTTACTTTCTGCTTTGCGTGTATGGCTAGAAAATCTCTTAGTATACATACAAATCATGTTTATAGAGTTCCACTAACCAAAAAAGCCAAATGAACATCATCTCCGCTTGAGTCGGGTCGTATAGAAGTTGAAATAATGCAGTAGACAATACTCATTGGTATAATTTTACTTTATTAGGTCCCATGACAAATTTTTGACTTGGGAACTGCACATCAGCTTATCGATTAATTAAGTAGTCACCATTGTCGTGGATAGATTATATAAAGGCAACCGTTATTTGGCTTGGGCTTCAGAAAGCATTTGAACTGACCTGTCCCCAGCTCAAAAGTGTCAATGTTTTGCCTTATTTTATATCTGATGCTCCCTTAAGTATTACATTTTTCGTCATAAGTAAGTGGGTTTGGCCCACGGGATTCTTTGAGGGACTGTTTCTAGTCTGTTCTGAATTATTGACTTGTGAGCACCACCCCCCTTGGAAAAGATCATAAAAATTAGCAACAAATAATAAGGACCAATGTCTGGAGCTGTACGGTGAATAAAAAAAATAAATATATAAAAGAAAAATGTATAAAACAGAATACTCAAGGGAGCAGTGGGATTAAAATAAGTGCAAAATCCCTCTATAAGTATATAAATGAGAGAAAATCATTGATTTTAACTTCAATTTAAAGCATTAAAACATGCATAGCGGAAATCAAAGAAGTATCATCATTGAGATATATTACAGTATAAATGGATGTTAAAAGCATGTTAGATTTCGTATTGTTTTTCGAAAAAAATAATGTTCATATAGGGAAGCTGACAACTGACACATACTGACATGTGGTGTTTTAGAGAAAAACATACATTAAAAGCCAGTTGGGGACCATGCCTCATGGGTAACAAGCCCAAAAGGCCCGGACTTCTGTATTTTTTTTTCCTACCCACTCCTATGGTACCTGTGCACACACGTAGAGGTAGAAGCTGCCGGGGATTGGCTTTTTCTGCCGATTATGCTACCTTCCCATAGTTTGGGCAGCAAGTATCAGCTGTCAGCCTCACTTTACGCTTTATTAACGATAACAAAGATAATGGATATTGTAGGAAGATATCAGAAACACCAAAAAAATATTTCCGTGAGAAATTCCTACAAAAGAGAACATTGGATACATAACCTTCCATTGTTATGGACTTTGAACAAACTGTTTCTCACAAAGGTTATCACACATAACACAGCACTTCAAATATTAGCCTCTTTTGCGACCGGGTGAATTTCAATTTTTGAGCTGTTCCCACTGTCAGCTTCTTCCCCCTTTTGTTTTCTATTATAGGAATTTTTGGTAAGATTCTGCATTAAAGTCTTATTAATGATGGTGGTGCTTCAGATATAATTAGTATTCTGCTGTATGAAACCTTTCTGAAGGCATCTCCCCATCATTTGCTATCATTCCCTGGCACCAAATCTACATCCAACTTTTGAAAATCGTGTTGTAACTTTTTAATCTCCTCAGCACATTTTCTTATTTGTGCAGCCTGCTCTGTCTTACTCCCGTGATGTATATCCATTGCTCCCTTGGCAACGAAAAAGGCATCAATGAATATAAATAACCCAGCCAAAACCCCTGAAACCATTCCAAATACCTGGGCCCCCCGAGCTGCTATCTGCGCCCCTCGAGCCACAGTGGCTGACAACTTGCCCAGCTGAATCAATCTGCCAACCTCTAGTGCAGCATATGCACCTCTCCCCCCAGCTCTGGCTACATCAGGACTGTCTACTACTTTTTGCTTCGATATGTAAGTAATTAATGAATCCAACTTTTTTGAAGCCTTTTGAAACTTATCCATCTCTGTATTCACAGTCTTTATAATCTCTTCTACTCGACTGCATTTATTTTTCATATTTACAGTATCGGCAATAGAAGCCGATGCCCCTGTGAGTCCTCCAACTGCCGCAACACCGGCCCCGATGCCACTGACAATCAGAGATGCCCCTGCAGTAAATGGGGCCAAAATGAGGCCTACAATGGTGGTGATGCCTCCAGCAATTCCAACTGAACTTCCCGCGACACTGGCAATGGTGGCTCCTCTGTGAAATTCATCCAAGTCATCTGCGATTGTTAGCAGTTCTGTGGAGCAATCCGCCATAGTATTCAGCAAATCAGTCAATATTCCTCTTAGATTTTCGATAAAATATTTCAGCTATTAAAAAAATGAAGAGAAATGAAAAGGAAGATTCTGTATAGTATGGTATCATTTTATTTCACTCCCAATGACTAAAAAGCAAAAGATTTATAAGTAAGACCATTTATGAGCAATGCTGGAGGAAATGGTGGTATCACAGCAGCCTTATTTTCTTGTATTTTGGAAGAAGATTTTTAGAAAACAGACTACGACCTACTTAGAAAGATGGGAGAGATATTTCTGAATCCTAGCATCTACCCCATGGGGTGTGACATTTATTGAAAATACTATAGAGACGCAGTCGGCAAATATTTGGACCTTTAGGTTCAGGAATCACAGATTTTTTTTAGATTGCTCCTACATTACAAGTAATGATGATAGTGAATCTGATCGTGTTGTAAAGGTGTGTAAGAAGTGTCGGCACCCCTTCTGAAGACTTGTTGTAATACTTGTCTTTGAGTTTGATGCATTTATTTGTTTTAAATGTGATTTTACTTGCATAGGGCTCTGCAGTAGTGTGTTAGCCTAGGAAGGGTAAACAGTATCAGCCCAGGTGCGGAGGAGTTACACAGGCATTTTTCAGGAAACTAGCCCCTAGTTACAGTTAGTAATGGATAGATCTTGAAGGACATAAGAAGTATCAGCCCAGGTGAGGAGGAGTTACATGGGCATTTTTCAGGAAACTTATCATGGTTACAGTTAGTAATGGATAGATCTTGAAGGAGATAAGAACTCCTGTTAGTCAGCAGGCCACAAGTGGGAAGTGTGCAATGACTGGGAATAAAAGATTAAAGTTAAGAACAGTGCTATAGAAGACGATTGACATCCAATGACTGGAGACGCAGAGACAGGAAAGGAAGTCACAGCGACACACATTGACCCGTGTGACTAACAAGCTAAGAAAGATTCTCCACAGTCAGTGGGTATCTGCTGTAGCATGAATAGAGCTGACGGAGGCGTGATTCCTGTAGGCACCTAGCAAGAAGTGTGCTCCAGACAACGTGTCAAACCAGTCCTGGAGGACTAAGTAGAATCTTACTTTGACCAGGAAGGAGCACTGGGGAGGATATTCATAGTGGGAGAAGAAAGTGTTCTCTATGATAGATTTGCTGCCAGAATAGTCTTATCAATGCATTGAACAAAGGGATAAGCAGTAGAACCTCCGAATGGCTGTATCTTTTTATTTCTCAACTTCATCTTTAGAAGGAGAGAAGGGATACCCCTTTATACTCTATACTGTAGGCTGATGCTATATCGCTGGGGTCAACCCAGCATAAAGTGTATGGGGCATTTAGTGTTTGAACTCAAGAAAATTCCTACAGCTATGTACTAGGGATAGTTGTAGGGATAATATATCCCACTGTACAGGTAACACATGTCATGTGCATGAGGCCTTTATCCTACAGAAACATAGAAAGTTGGCATTTAGTGAGTTATAGAACTTTGGTATCAACATTAGCCTTACCAACTCCAGACTGTTTTGTTGTTCATCTGCCTATAACAAGAATAAAAAATGTAAATAAATTAAATAAAAAAAATAATTATAGTGCACTAGGAGTTTCCCATAAGAGAGCTTATTTTACTCACCATGTTAGGACTTTTTCTTCAACTGCAGCGAAGAAGAGAAAACTTAAATCTGTTTTCACAATTACACTAGAAGAGGAAAATATAAAATATGATACGTCTTGTAATTTTTTTTGTGCCTGAGCAAAACACACAACTAATATCAACGTTGTCATTTACGATCGGGTGTCAAAACGTGTGTCAACAAGTCACTCTGTAATGAACAGGGTTTTTTGAACTTAAAGAGGTTGTCCACTACCCAGACTCAGGTACTAGTTTTACCATAAATGCTAAAAGGGAACCTGTCAGGTCCCCCGTGCCCCCAGAACCACCAGCAGTTGTGTCTACATAGCTAAATTCCCGGCCTAACAATCCCTCTATTACATTACACACAGAAACAGATCTTTAGAGTAAAGTATAAGCTCTTATGGTCAGCAGGGTCCTCTCTCTCTCTCGCCAGTAAAGTGTAAGCTCTTATGGTCAGCAGGGTCCTCTCTCTCTCTCGCCCGTAAAGTATAAGCTCTTATTGTCAGCAGGGTCCTCTCTCTCTTCTTTCGCTCTCTGTAAAGTGTAAGCTCTTATGGTCAGCTGGGTCATCTCTCTCTCGCCAGTAAGGTATAAGCTCTTATGGTCAGCAGGGTCCTCTCTCTCTCTCGCCCGTAAAGTAAAAGCTCTTATTGTCAGGAGGGTCCTCTCTCTCTTCTTTCTCTCTCTGTAAAGTGTAAGTTCTTATGGTCAGATGGGTCCTCTCTCTCTCTCGCTCGTAAAGTATAAGCTCTTATGGTCAGCAGGGTCCTCTCTCTCTTCTTTCTCTCTCTGTAAAGTGTAAGCTCTTATGGTCAGCAGGGTCCTCTCTCTCTCGTCGGTAAAGTGTAAGCTCTTATGGTCAGCAGGGTCCTCTCTCTCTCGCCAGTAAGGTATAAGCTCTTATGGTCAGCAGGGTCCTCTCTCTCTCGTCAGTAAAGTATAAGCTCTTATGGTCAGCAAGGTCCTCTCTCTCTCTCGCCGGTAAAGTATAAGCTCTTATGGTCAGCAATGTCCTCTCTCTCTCTTGTCGGTAAAGTATAAGCTCTTATGGTCAGCGGGGTCCTCTCTCTCTCTCGCCAGTAAAGTATAAGCTCTTATGGTCAGCAGGGTCCTCTCTCTTTCATTTCCCCAATGTGTATTTTCCAAGCAATTACAAGCTTTCCAGTATTGAGATTCATGCAAATTTATTCACTGCAAATCAAAAATTGGGGGAAAACTTGTAGAAGTCGGCGAATTTAAATTTCAAAAGATCCTCTCATCTCTAATAGTCAGGCTATGTTGACATCACATTCAGGAACATGCCCAGAGCATGCCCAATACATGTTAAAGGGATGCTTCTGAAAGAATTCAATGTACTCTGCTCTGGTATTTATCTGTACAGTTTTGCTGTACTGTTTATGTGCTCAGTATAGTGGTATAATTATGTACAGTATGGCAATGTTATTCATGCATTTAATGTCATTCCAAATTATGTTAGATTTTAATTAGGGAAGAGAATACAAATGTAGTTAAGTTTTGGTGGTGTGCATGTATGTGGCTGTGGGGTGTGTGGTGCCAAGCAAAATCTTTGACATATGGGTCCATAATATGGACTCAGATTTCCTATGGTTCCATCAACATATCATCAGTGTGCCAACAATGTGTCAATGTACCATCAATGTGCCATAAGGGTGTTAGTGTGTCATCAGTGTGTCATCAGTGTGCCATCAGTATGACATCACTGTGCCATCACTTTGCCATCAATGTGTCATCAGTGTGCCATCAGTGTGCCACCAGTGTGTCATCACTTTATCATCAGTGTGCCACCAGTGTGTCATGACTTGACCATCAGTGTGTTATCAGTGTGCAGTCAGTGTGCCATTAGTGTGTCATCACTTTGCCATAAATGTGTCATCAGTATGCCATAGGTGTGCCATCAATGTGTCATAATTGTGCTATCAGTGTGCCACCAATGTGTCATCAATGTGCCATCAGTGTGTCATCACTTTGCCATCAATGTGTCATCAGTGTCATCAGTGTGTCATCACTGTACAATCAGTGTGTCATCAGTGTCATCACTGTGCCAACAATGTGCCATCACTGACATCAGTGTTTTTTTCAGTATGGCAAAATAAAAAACTATTACAAAGCTTCCCCTATACTTTGCAATGTTATACTTGTATATCACACGGGGCTGAAGTTGGTTTCTTATTCGTCAGTTTCTTATTTGACAATTTTTTCTTTTCTGTTTTTATAGGTTTAACAACAAAAAATAAGCATCACAATAATAACATACAATGCAGTGAGGTGCCCTGATGTGACCACACTTAAAAATAGCTACAAAAATTATAAAACTGGCACAAAAATGTGCATCAAAGTGGGCACCAAAGGGCATTAATGAAAGGGTTGAATGACTTTGGGCCATTGATATCACACTGCAGACATATAGAACAGGGAGCCCCACCTCAACCCCAGGTCCCTGCATCCTGGGCCAAGTGGGTTCTGGGCATCAGAATTGGCATCAAAGTGGGCAAACAGCCAATTTTCACAGATTTGAATAAGTAACTGATGTTTTTAAGGGGTTAAATGACTTTTGGCCACTGATATCACACTTAGAATACACAGATAGTGATGCCCCGCATCAAACCCAGGTCCCTCTAGCCTGGCCCAAATGGGTTCTGGGCATCAGAACTGGCATCAAAGTGGGCAAACAGTGAATTTTCACAGATTTGAATAAGTATCTGATGTTCTATATGTTTGCAGTGTGATATCAGTGGAACACAATCATTTAACCCCTTAAAAACATCAGTTACTTATTCAAATCGGTGAAAATCGGCTGTTTGCCCACTTTGATGCCAATTCTGATGCCCAGAACTCATTTGGGCCAGGATGGAGGGACCTGGGTTTGATGCGCAGCATCAATATCTGTGTAATATTTGTGTGTGATCAGTGGCCAAAAGTCATTTAACCCCTTAAAAACATCAGTTACTTATTCAAATCTGTGAAAATTGTCTGTTTGCACAGTTTGATGCCTGCTCTGATGCCTAGAACCCATTTGGGCCAGGCTGTAGGGGCCTGGGTTTGATGCAGGGTATCACTATCTGTGTATTCTTAGTGTGAGATAAGTGGCCCAAAGTCATTTAATATTTTAAAAACATCAGTTACTTATTTAAATGTGTAAAAAATGGCTGTTTGTCCACTTTGATGCCAATTTGATGCCCTGAACCCATTTGGGCCAGGCTGGAGGGACCTGGGTTTGATGTGGGGGATCAATATTTGTATATTTTAAGAGTGATATCAGGGCCCAAAGTCATTTAACCCCTAAAAAACATAAGTTGCCTATTCAAATCTGTGAAAATGGGCTGTTTGCCCACTTTGATGCCAATTCTGACGCCAAGAACCCATTTTGGCCAGGCTGGAGGGACCTGGGTTTGATGCGGGGCATTACTAATCTGTGTATTCTTACTGTGAGATCAGTGGCCCAAAGTCATTTAAGCCCTTAAAAATACCAGTTACTTATTTAAATGGCCAAAATCGACTGTCTGCCCACTTTGATGACAGTTCTGATGCACAGAACCCATTTGGGCCCGGCTGGAGAGACCTGGTTTTGATGTGGGGCTCACTGTTCTATACGTCTGCAGTGTTATATCAGTGGCCCAAAGTCATTTAACCCTTTCATTAACGCCCTTTGGTGCCCACTTTGATGCCCATTTTTGTGCCAGTTTTTTAATTTTTGTAGCGGTTATTAAGTGCAGTCACATCAGGGCTCCTCACTGCATTGTATGTTAGTATTGTGATGCTTTTTTTTGTTGCTAAACCTATAAAAAACAGAAAAGAAAAAATTGCCGAATAAGAAACTGACGAACAAGAAACCAACTTCAGCTTCGTGCATATCACACTGATAGAACACAGACGCCATCCGTGTGCTGTATGTGTTTTACATGGACCCATAGACTTGTATTGTACCTTGTCATTCGTGCTGCCAGTAAAGAAAACGGTGAGAATTATTTGACTATTACAAATGCAATAATCCGTAAAGCGGCCACTATTCCACGATATCTCATTATAGTATCCATTTGAGGATTCAGTATGGTAGAATTTGGGATATCCTTTTTGTTCACAGATTATTAGCATGTATCGATTGCATTATGAGAAGTAAATGAATGTGTACTTACCAAGATCAGTCAGTGCAGAAACTGAAATGTACGTGAAAATGAAAGATTCCTTTAAGTAGAAGAACTGAAACTCCCCCACTGTGTGTCATAGACTGGGCTTGGCTCACTGACCTCATATATAAACACTAGATGGTGGCTCGATTCTAACGCATCGGGTATTCTAGA
>VIAB01006449.1:0-16914 GCA_009801035.1 Oophaga pumilio
GGATTTTACAGGTAAGTTCTTACCAAAATCCGTCTTTTCTAAATCTATTTTTATGTTTTAGGTGAAGAATACATTAAAAGTTTGATTGCCAATCCGGAACTTGTGGATCGCCTTGCTTGTGTGTCTGATGAGAAGGTACAATGTCAATGTGTTAAGGTCTCTGGTTTCTTTCTCAGTTTTTTTTCATCTATGTCCTTTTGTGTGGGAGCCTGTATGTGCTCTTCTCATGCATGCTATGGGAGTCAGCCATAAATAGGTGGTTTCTGGTTCTCTAATGGGCATCTTTTGGTTGCCTGGTTTGCTTTGTGACATTGAACAGATTTCTATTGATGTGGTTATTTTCTTTTCACAGAATGATATAGAAAGTGGAAGAATTATTTTCTCCGAGCATCTTCCTTTATCAAAGTTACAACAAGGTATAAAATCTGGAATTTATGTGCAAGGAACTTTCAGAGCAAGCAGAGATAACTTTCTGGAAGCCACAGTGTGGGTCCATGGAGATTCTGCGGAGAACAAAGAGGTGAGAATTTAGCCCATTTCACCACAGAGATACATATTACTTGACTTAAAGGAATTGTGCGGTCTCAGAAGAAAAGTGTGCGGTTATTCTGTGACTGCAGACTGATGAGTTGTGAAAGTATACAGTACACATACAATTTGTATGTCTACAGGTGAATGGGCAGTCACATGAATGTATGTATGTTATCTGCATACTTGTGGTCACATGCCAACTAGTCTGTCCCGGCCTCTCAATAAAATAGAATTAAGAGATGTTCAAGAATCTAGTCGGCATATGGCCACGTGACCAATAAAGGAAAATTATGATGGTGTGCACATTATACACTGTCTTGATTCTGCAGGCACATAGAGCAACCACAGACTTTTTTCATTTGAGACTGGATAACCCCTTTAAAGTTACGCTGATATGAGACTGCTTTAATTATAGGCAGGTTTAAATAATTATGAAGGGTGAAAATTGTCGACTGATAAGTGTCATACAGTTCTATTGGAAAAAGGTTTTGTGTCTGGAGAAGAGCCTGGTCAGTCAGCAAGTCACTTCAAGCACTTCTAATTTGTTCTCGCTCATCTTTCTTTATTGCTTTATTGGGGGACACAGGTAACCATAGGTGTATGCTGCTGTCGCTAGGAGGCTGACACTATGCAAAAAAGGAAAAAACTGGCTCCTCCCCCAGCAGTTTTTATTAATCTTTTCCCTTTGTTTTGCAGATACAGCTTTAAGGGTATGCTACACTAAGCGAGATCGTTAGCGACTTAACTGTGTGTGACGTAGCAGTGGTGTGGCCCCTGCTGAGACGTCGCTGATCGCTTATGAACGTTCTGAGCCGTTTTTTGGTTGTTGGTGTCCCGCTGGTGAGCCTGAATCGCTAAGTGTGACACCCTTTATGAACGACTTCACCAGCGTCGCAGGTGGGACTAGGTTTTCCCAACGACAGCAGAGGTCGTTATACAGATCGCTGGTGAGTTGTGTTTGGAATCACAGATCGCTGATGAGTTGTGTTTGGAATCTGACTAGCGATCACATAGCGATCGCACTAGCGATCTCGCCAGGTTAAGTCGTTGTTGTGATCGCTGGTGCGATCGCTAATTGTGGCAGTGCCTTTAGGGAAACGGTGTAAATTCTCACCCTGCCTTCACATATTATGCGGCTGAGCTAGCAGTGTGGTGTCACCCACATCGCAACTCTCAGGACCCCAGGCAGGACCCTATCCCCTGTCACCCTCACAGGTGCTCCAGGGTTGATCCCGGTGGCTGGTCCTTGCCATTTCCCTTCTCACCCCTCTCCTCGGAGAGGGCTGAGAGGAAGACGGTGGTCACCGACGGTGACCTTCCCCCTTTCCCTGAAGGGGTCGAGGCCGTCTTCTACACTGTCCAGGATTCAGTGTGGGAAGAAGGATGCGTCTCCATCGACCCTCTTCACCCAAGGACCCCTGAGCGATCCTCACCCTCGTCAGCAAGTGGAGCTGGACATCTCAGGTACTAAAACGCTGGTGCGACCTGTGCCCCCACACATTTCAGCCAGACTCCACATCGCGGCAAGACGCTGATGCGTCTCAGAGGGAGCCGCAGAGCTGCCACAGCCTCCTAGCAACAGCAGGGGTATTTGAATTTCGCGCTCCCTATGCGCGCCGCTTTACTGCAGGTCGGCGGGCTCTCCTCTCTCACTTTGAATGTCGTGCCCTCCCGAGGGACCTCCACCTCTCCCGTGTCCTGCTCCCTGCGCTTGTGCGCTCTGTTCTTGCCGGCCCCTCTCTCCCTACCACCGCAATGTCGGGGTGTGTGTTTGTTCCTTTGCCGGGCACGTCACTGCCCGGCACTTTCACTTTCATTTTCTTCTTCTCGGCGGGCTCTCCTGGTCACGCCCCCCCTCCTGTCCCTGCACGCGCTCTCTTGGCGCCTTTTCCCTGGCTAATCAGGCGCCGCTTTTCACTTTGGGGCACGCCCCCTCCCTCGCCGCTGACCTATCACAGCGTCTCTTACTTTGCCTGAGCTTCACAGCCCCCCCTCCGGCCCGTCCCCCCTGTGGTGAGCAGCCTATTATCTACTGCAGTATTTCCACTGGTGCTCCCTATTACTATAGCGCAACAGGCTCTACCTATGTCCAACCCCGCTGGGGCCTCTTACCCTAAGCCCACTGTGACCCACTACGCCTGCGCACGTTGCAAGAAAAGGTGGACATCCGGCTAGTTGTCGCCTTACTGCCCGTCCTGCAGTCCTCCCACCATGTCTGCCCCACATGGTGAGAGGACTCCGACTCCCGGGATGAGAGCTGTACCCCTCCCCCGGAGTGGGCCGTTGCCATGTCTCAGTCGGTCGCAGACCTGACTAAGGTGTCTCAGTCCCTGGTCCAGGTCCTTGAACGCCTTCCACAGCTCTCCACAGCCACCAGTGCTCCGAACGTCTCCCATAGCGATTCGCACGCGCCTAACCTCGACCTTCAAAGGGACAAAACCGTGAGGGGTTCTAGAAAGAAGACTCTGTCTGGCTCCTCGTCCAGCTCCCCGGGCCCCTCCGCAGCTTCCAAGCTGCTTTCCCCCTCCCATTTCCCCTCTTCGAAGGAGGACCTTGGGTCGGATATAGACTTCCTGTCCTGGTCTGACTCGGATTCGGACCAGACCTCCAAGATGCAGGTCATGGTTGATAGCCTCATCTCGACTATCTCTTAAACACTTAAACTGAAAGAGGACGAGG
The DNA here is from genome assembly GCA_009801035.1 of Oophaga pumilio. NCBI lineage: Eukaryota > Metazoa > Chordata > Amphibia > Anura > Dendrobatidae > Oophaga > Oophaga pumilio. The sequence continues at coordinate 3,211 of VIAB01006449.1, forward strand.
CTCCTGCTCAGGATTCCTGTGTCTCATTTAAACGGGTTACACGCCCCTCACGCACCTTTCCAAACCACGAGGAGTTTGATTCTACCCTGTCTAAGCACTGGGAACATCCCGAAAAGCGTTTCCCAGGCAGGAAGCACTTAGACGTTCTCTATCCCTTTAACCCCGATCTTCTCAGCAAGTGGGCAGAGTCCCCTAAGGTGGATCCGCCTGTTTCTCTTCTTTCTTCCAAGACGGTCCTGTCCTTGCCGGATGGTGCGTCTCTTAAAGACGCTTTGGACAGACAGATCGAGTCTCTGGCCAAATCAGCCTTTGAGGCAGCTGGCGCTTCCCTTTGTCCCAGTTTCGCGTCCACCTGGGTGGCGAAAGCCATCTCTGCCTGGGCCAAGATGCTTCGCAGGGGCATCTTGGCTTCAGCTACCCCAGAAGAGCTAGCTGAGTTGGCAGACCAAATTGGTCATGCTGGCAAATACATTTTGGCTGCTTTCTTGGACTCGGCGGGTTGTTCCGCTAGAGCAAGCAGCAACATCGTGGCTATTCGCCGCATCCTTTGGTTGAAGGCGTGGAGCGCGGATACTACTTCCAAAAGATCTCTCACCAACCTATCCTTCCAGGGCTCCAGGCTCTTTGGGGCTAGGCTGGACCAGATAATTTCGGACGCTACTGGAGGCAAGAGCACCTCTCTCCCTCAATCCAGACCTAAGCGTCCTTTTAACAGGAAGGGACCTTGGCCCTTTAGGTCTTTTCGTCCCATCACAGCTTCAGAATCCTCTTCACAGCAGGAGCGTCCCTCTGCTTCAGCAGAATGGAGGAAACCTTCTTTCAAGCCCTCTCCTCACTGGAAACCAAAAGGCCGTTCCTCAAAGCCCTCTGGTTTCCGATCTAACAGGTTTCATTCCAACTGACGGGTCACCCACACCTAGAAGGCTTTCCAGAGTGGGAAGCAGACTTCCCTTCTTCAGGGATGCTTGGCTGTCGGTGGTCGGCGATGCCTTGGTCAGGGAGATCCGTTACCTCCGGTTACAAGATCGAGTTTTCTTCCCCTCCAGAAAGTTGCTTCTTTCGTTCTCGCCCACCAAGACAGCAGTCCCTGATCCCAGGTTTTCTCCAGGCCGTCTCTTCCCTTCTGGCAGCCGAAGCAGTCGTTCCCATTCCGTCAACCGAACGGTTTTCGGGGTTCTACTCGAATCTTTTTGTAGTCCCAAAAAAAGACGATTCTCTCCGCCCAATCCTGGACCTCAAACTGCTGAATCATCCCGTTCAGATCCACCACTTCAGGATGGAGTCATTACGCTCAGTGATCGCTTCGATGGAGCCGGGGGAATTCCTCTGCTCCGTAGACATTCAGGATGCGTACCTTCACGTTCCTTTTTGTGTGCGGCACCAGTGATTTCTTCGATTTGCGATCCAGGACGATCACTACCAATTCACCGCCCTCCCCTTCAGCCTTCCCTCTGCCCCCAGGGTCTTCACGAAGGTAATGGCGGCGGTCATGGCCATTCTTCGCTCCAGGGGGATTCTCATAATCCCTTACCTGGACGATCTGTTAATCAAAGGCTCATCCCACCGAGACTGTGCTCAGAGCCTTCTAGTCACTCTGGACACCCTGACTCGTCTCGGCTGGATCATCAACCGAGAGAAGTCCTCTCTAACCCCTTCTCAGTATCTGACCTTTCTGGGCTTGGAATTCGACAGGTTCTTGTCCCGGGTGTTCCTCCCGAAGGACAAGTTTTCAGCTCTCTGCAAGGGAGTCCGATACCTAAGGCGCCCAATCCCTCTTCCCCTTCGATCCTGCATGAGGGTCCTGGGGAAGATGGTCGCCTCCATGGAAGCCGTGCCCTTCGGCCAGTTCCACAATCGCCCTCTGCAACTGTTCCTCCTGTCTACCTGGAACAAAACCTCTGCCACACTAGACCGCCCTATTCGTCTGACTCTCCCGGTGAGGCAGTCCCTAACCTGGTGGACTCGGTCTTCTTCAGTCCTGCGAGGGAGGTCCTTCCTCTTCGGTGGCAGGTCATCACTACCGACGCAAATCTCCTCGGGTGGGGAGCGGTTTTCCTCCGGCACACAGCGCAAGGCCGCTGGGACGCCCAGGAAGCCCTTCTTCCCATCAATCTTCTGGAGATCAGAGCAATCTTCCTTTTGCCCTCCTCCGCTGGCAGTCTCTTCTGGCAGGCAAGCCCGTTCGCATTCAGACAGACAACTCCACAGCCGTCGCTTACATAAACCATCATGGCGGAACCCGCAGCAAACAGGTGATGGCGGAAACTGCAAAAATTCTGCGTTGGGCGGAACATCACGTTCCGGCCATATCAGCCGTTCATATTCCGGGGGTCGAAAATTGGGCTGCCGATTTTCTCAGTCGCCAGGGTATAGCATCAGGCGAGTGGTCCCTCCATCCCTCAGTCTTCAATCAAATATGTCAGCGTTGGGGCTCTCCGGACGTCGATCTCATGGCGTCTCGGATGAACCACAAAGTTCCTTGGTTCATGGCCAGGTCCTGGGATCCTCTGGCCATCGACTACGACACCTTGGTGATTCCGTGGTCTCAGTTCCAGCTTCCATACCTGTTCCCTCCACTTTCCTTACTCCCAAGGGTCGTAAAGAAGATAAAGGCGGAAGGGATCCCGGTTATCCTGGTAGCGCCAGACTGGCCAAGGCGTCCTTGGTATGTGGAACTGGTAAACATGCTCTCGAACACTCCCTGGAGGCTTCCAGACCGTCCGGATCTCCTCTCGCAGTGCCCCCTCTTCCACCAGAGTTCTCAGTCTCTGAGTTTAACGGCATGGCCGTTGAGGCCGCGGTCCTAAGGGCGCTGGGATTTTCTCACTAGGTCATTAAGACCATGATCCAAGCCAGAAAACCAGCTTCTTCCCGCATTTACCACAGGTACTGGAAGGCTTTCTTCAGATGGTGTGAGGAAAACGATCTGTTTCCTATGTCCTTTTCCCTTTCTTCCCTTCTTGCTTTCCTTCAATTAGGACTTGATTCGGGTCTGTCCCTCAGTACCCTAAAGGGTCAGGTCTCCGCCCTGTCTATCCTTTTCCAGAGGGATCTGTCTTCCTTGCCTCAAGTGAAGACCTTCCTCCAGGGGGTTGCCCATCTGGCTCCTCCTTACCGTTTTCCTTTGGACCGCTGGGATCTCAACCTGGTCCTGAGTGCTCTTCAGTCTGCCCCCTTCGAGCCGCTTCAGGACATCTCCTTTTCCTTCCTTTCTTGGAAAGTGGCCTTCCTAATTGCAATCACGTCAATTAGGAGGGTCTCTGAGTTGGCGCCCTTATCCTGTCGTTCCCCATTCCTGATTCTTCATCAGGACAAGGTAGTTCTCAGACCCGTTCCTTCATTCCTCCCAAAGGTGGTATCCTCCTTCCACATCAATGAGGACATCATTCTTCCTTCATTCTGTTCTTCCCCGGTTCATCCTCTAGAGAAGTCTCTTCATAAGTTGGATGTGGTCAGGGCCATCTGGGTCTATCTTTCTAGGACTGCCACACTTCGTCAATCCGATTCTCTGTCATCTCCGAAGGTCGCCGGAAAGGTCTCCCGGCCTCTAAGTTCACGATTGCTCGTTGGATTCGTTCTGCGATACTGGAAGCGTACCGCGTTCAGGAGAAACTGCCCCCTCCTGGAGTGAGAGCCCACTCCACTCGCGCTGTCGGAACTTCTTTGGCCATCCGGCACCAAGCTTCGGCACTTCAGATCTGCAAGGCTGCGACTTGGTCATCCTTGCACACTTTCGTGAGGTTCTACAGGGTTCATACACAGGCCTCGTCCGATGCAGGCTTAGGTAGGAAGGTTCTTTAGGCGGCGGTGGCTCTCCGGCCGACCTAGGTCCTTTCTTCGCGTTGCCTAAAGTTATTTCCCGCCTTTGGGACTGCTTTTGGACATCCCATGGTTACCTGTGTCCCCCAATGAAGCGATAAAGAAAGAGGGATTTTCTGGTACTCACCGTAAAATCTCTTTCTTGGAGCCTTCATTGGGGGACACAGCACCCCCCCCTGTTTGTTAGTTGTACCATTTTGGGCTTAAGAGCCTTTTGTTGGGTTGGTACATACTGTATGTTTGAGTTCTTGTTACTGCTCCTACTGCTTTTTGCACCAACTGAGGTACTTAGTGCCTGTCGGTGGGTGTATACTGCCGGGGGAGGAGCCACTTTTTTCCTTTTCTGCATAGTGTCAGCCTCCTAGCGACAGCAGCATACACCCATGGTGTGTCCCCCAATGAAGGCTCCAAGAAAGAGATTTTACTGTGAGTACCAGAAAATCCTTCTTTTCCAGCACTAAGAATGCTTTCTATTTAGGATTGAGTGTCCTCTGCTTTACAGGGTCACTGCCACTAAAACAGTCCAACAGTTCTGTTCTTCAAGATTGAAAAATACAAGACCCCTCACTATTTGTCCAGTATTGTGGCCATGCAGTAGGTGGGGAGAGGGGAGCAGTCTGGGAGTCACAGCTCTTTCTGGCATAGGTTAGTGATGTGTCCCATTACACAGATCCACCAGTACCTTCCCGTCTTCTGCAATCAATTTATCTAGTAGCGTAAACAGGCTGATGGCAGAAAATTTGAAATGTGGTGCAAATAACAATGTATTGCAAAATGCTGGGCATTCAAAAGTTTTCTTGTTTTTTTTTTTTCCCCAAACTTGTAGCCTCAGTGTTTGTTGTCCTATATTGTTTAGAGGGAAGACTTTAATCCGTAGTGTTTTTCTCAGGCTTCACAGTGACATTAAACAAATGCCCTGATTGTACTTTAGTGTTGGGTTTGATGTACGATTCATGTTTCTAAACGTTCTCAGATTCTCCTGCAAGGATTGCGGAACATTAACCGAGCAATGCATGAAGATGTTGTCGCTGTGGAGCTGTTGCAGAAAGATAATTGGGTGGCTCCATCATCGGTGGTCTTACAGGATGAAGGGGAAAGCGATGATATTGACTCAGTAGAGGAAAAAGAGAAGATGGTATAAATTCACTATTAGTCTGGAATTGGGTGTTATTGGGTATTTCTAGGTGGAAAGCTTTTCAGACAGTGTCCTGACTCCAAGGTTTTGTTACAGCTGCAGACTGCTGCAAATAAATCTGTAAAACCTTCAGGAAGAGTTGTGGGCATCATAAAGAGAAACTGGAGACCGTACTGTGGCATGCTGGCCAAGTCTCATATTAAACAGGTAGGTGCTTGACGACCGTTTAATTCTTCTCATTTTCTGCTTTTTGTCTTATTTTATGATTTGTACTGTTAACTCTTTCAGTCTACACGGCATTTGTTCACACCAGCTGACCGTCGGATTCCGCGCATACGTATAGAGACAAGACAATCCTCCACTTTGGAAGGGCAGAGAATCATAGTTGCAATTGATGGATGGCCAAAAAATTCCAGATATCCTAATGTAAGTGGTGCGCTGTTCCATCAAGAACTTCCTGTCGTCTGTGTCATACATAGAATGCTAGAATAATTGTACAGATGCATTTGTAAGTGAACTAACTTTGATATATGTATATAATATGTCTCTTAATGGAATGTCGAGAAACTGATTCTTTATAGATAGCACTAGAAACTGAGCTGTTGTCAGAATTGACTACAATATCACAAAAAACAAGTCTTGTATTGTTTTACTATATTATGTGAAATACCTTTAGGGTTTTGTCCCTTTTAGGGTTTGTCTGATATTTAAGAAAAAAAAAACTTTACCTGTTTAATTCTTCACAGCCCCATCTTCAATGCTTCAAGTATTCACACAAGTATGTGTTTACTTTTCTGCGGCGATGATGTCCCATTCATCCATATGACCACTTCAGGCAATCAGTAACCACCCCAGACTTGTCGTGCACATGCTAGCATTATAGCTGCGGTATTTTATGGTATAGTGCAGCACATTGTTTCTGAAAGAAGCATTGAAAGACTGATGGTTGTGGGGAATTAAATAGCTATTTTTTGCTTTATTTGAAATCCCGGGAAACCCTTACATTCAGTTTATGTTACATTAGGGTCACTTTGTGAAGAACTTGGGCGCAGCTGGTGATAAGGAGACTGAAACGGAAGTCTTGCTTCTAGAACATGATGTTCCTCATCAGCCGTTCTCCCAGGCTGTTCTGAGCTTTCTTCCTAAAATGCCATGGGCCATAACTCCTGAGGTGAGAAATGCTCCATCGTTCTTCTCTAAACCTATACTTCTGTGATATTTTTTCATTTTGCATTTCTTGTATTCCTTATCAATGTTTACTAGACTTTACACAGATTGATCAGAGTTCTTTATTTGCACCTTCAGGACATGAGGAACAGAATCGACCTGAGGCATCTCTATGTGTGCAGTGTGGATCCTCCTGGTTGTACTGACATTGACGATGCTTTGCATTGTCGAGAACTTGAAAATGGCAACCTTGAGGTGGGTGTCTTCTTAATGTGAAATTACTGGCTACTATACTGTCCGATATGGTAGCCTTAACATTATCTGTCTATTGAAGATGGAAGACCTAACTAATGTACAACCCGTCTCACCTGACGGTCCTTAGATATGATCCTTCCAGGCTAACCTGAATCAGCCCTTAATTAATTCTTATTGTGAAGGATCTGGCTTTTGACATGGCTTCCTACCTAGAGCAGATTTGTCTTGATTTCCCTTTTTACGTAGCAGAAACAATTTTACTACAAATGTACGCCACACCTAGGACTATCCAGTGCAAGGAGGAAACCATGAGGGAGACGCAACCCTGAAACAATGCTGCGACCCATTATTCTTAGGATTGATCAAAGGTTTGGGGGCTGACATTTATCAAGTGATATGGCATTTCCTAGTAATGTAGCAACTTATAATGAGATTTTCATAGCTCTTCAAATCTTTAACTACTTTGGTCTGGGGCAGCACGGTGGCTCAGTGGTTAACGCTGCAGCCTTGCAGCGCTGAAGTCCTGGGTTCAAATTCCACCAAGGACAACATCTGCAAAGAGTTTGTATGTTCTCCCCATGTTTATGTGGGTTTCCTCCGGGCACTCCGGTTTCCTCCCACATTCCAAAGAAATACTGATAGGGAATTTAGATTGTGAGCCCCATCGGGGACAGCGATGACAATGTGTGCAAACTGTAAATTGCTACGGAATATGTTAGCGCTATATAAAAATAAAGATTATTATTACTGCTCTTTTCCATGATGGAACAGTGAAGCTCTGCAGCCCTGTCTAAATTAAGTAGAAGTTGAGACTGCACCCCTGTGCTCTATTCATTCTTTGATACTGTAGGAGATGGCTGAGACCTGTAGAGAAGAAATGAAGGAGTGTGGGATACATGCGGAGTCTCTGCTCCATTCAGACAGTGCTCTGCAGAGTCTCGTTCTGGGGGTTCCAGCAGTCAGACTCCCTGTGATCACTAAGTTATTTTTTATGCATAGGGAATAACTTCAAAAGTTGATATAAACATCTTTTTAAGAAAACTCAGTATGTAAAATACGCAAATTAAATAAAAAAAGCTGCACTTTGTAGTACTAAAGCATGTCAATATGAAATATGAATAGCAATACTGCTTCTGGATACTAGGAAAAAATGAGACGCTTAGCACATAGTTTGACCAATTTATGAATGCCCAGCAGCCAACGACAAGGCGGTCTCAGAACTGCTGGGTCCTAACGTGTCTAGTGTGAATACATCCCTAAGACTGAAGTCTGAATTTCTGGGTAGATGTGAATACCTCTCTTCAAAGTCTGAATTTATGGGTAGGTAGGGCCCTGTTGCAATTAAAATCCACCACATGCTGGAGGGCGGAGTGCTCGGTCAGAGAGCTAATATACAAATTACAAAAAACTGACTGGCAATATACAAATATACTATAAATATGTTTATTGTATATGGAGATGGCTGCTCCTAGTATGCACCTGTTCACACTAGCTTGGAAGTGCCAGTCAGTCTTTTGTCATCATTAAAATACTCAAATGATGTCATAGTATTTCTTATTTTGCCTCGCAAACTTAATAAAGAGTTTTTCCACTTTCAATAAAGAGGGCTCCAAACACTTGTAGGTATGTAAAATAAGAAATCCGGATGGAACTTGCACTGCCGCTTTAGTGTCTGTGTGTTTGGCTGCAGTGGTGACGTCGCATCGACAGCACACATCACCACTGCAGCTAATCACTGAGCTCAGCAGCTCTGACAGTATATATGTTTGGGATCCATTTGGCTGAAAGTAAAAAAGCCTTTTACATTTAAGATTAAAATTGAAACCTTCTTAAATTTGATAGCAAAGATTTGTTATTTTTTTCTCAGTTTGCAATGAGCTTGTCAGTTTCTGTGCTGCACACATACATTTTATCTGGCTGAATACCATGATTTCTATATTGTCATTGTATGCAGGTTGGAGTCCATATTGCAGATGTAAGCCATTTTATAAGGCCTGGAAATGCCCTGGACCAGGAAGCTGCAAATAGAGGAACCACTGTATACCTTTGTGAAAAGGTAACTTAGATTCACTGAAGTTCGATTACAAAATTTTACATAGTTCAAGTTGAGAAACGGAGATTGTTTTATTAAAGTATTTTTGACGGCAATGTAAATTACTACTAAACAAGTAATCGTAAATGTGATAATAGAATGCACTGGGATGAGTGAACTCAATGATGAAATCTGATTCTGGCAAACATTAAAAAGTATCCGTTGCTTTAATTTTGATTTCATCAACAATACACATGAAAATGAGACTCTTTGTAATATATCTCATCAGAACAATCTGCTTCTTTCTCCTCTTGGATTGGTTTTCCACTCTAAAATCTGTATGCAGTGAAGACAGCTTTTCCCATTATGAAGATGACAGTTGGTGCTTTTATAATTCTATGGTGAGAAGGAAGGAGGAGATGGAGGCAGACCCAGATATTCTGCTGCAAGCTCTCCTGAAACAGCAGGATCAGTTCTCCATAGACCTGCATGATCATAGGTATTCATCTCGTATCTCCGTAATGGGAAAAGCTTTATTCACTGACGACACATTTTTCCTGTGAATTGAGAATAAAAGGTCAGTTCAAGAAGAAAAATAAGTAGATGTATCTTATAAAATTATCACAGTTTCTTATTTTCATGTGCACTATTGATTTATGAGAGAAATGAAAAGGATATTTACTCTTCACATACGTTATTGTGAATCTGTCATCAAGTCTACACTTCACACTCAATAAATGGCCATTTAAGTCACGATAATCAATACCTTGGTGGCCCCTGAGTGTTTCTCCAGCGCTGAGAAATCCCATTCTGAGTGTGTATGCTAATGAGACTGTATTATTGTATGGCTCATTAATAAGACATGGCGATAGTGGTTTGCTAGGTTCTAATGTTATAGGAGTACTGCAAGTCTGAGTCTGGAGAACAGAGGCCCAGTGTTGTTTCCTAAGCACAAGATCTTCTACGCTCTTGTAATTGCCAGCATCGATGGTGGCTGATACAGCAGGATGTCACCTATAATGGACGGCAGCTGCATTTTCATTCGTCGGGGATTCTGATGTTCTATATTTCGGGTCAATATGAACACTCACTGCTGGTCACTAAGGGGTTAAGGGAATTTGAGATTTTTAACTGGGTAATGGGCTTGCTTTGCTCTGTTAGTAACCCATGTATTCAGTTCACTTTTAACAAACCAAATTTAAATTATTTAATTGTATGTCATAAGAAATTATAAACTTTGTTTCTTGTAGTTTTTTTTTAAAGAAAACGTAGTGTTTATTTGTTTCCTAATCGGCCTAATTGTTGCCGATGATTTTATTACATTAGTTGTTACTGATTAGACGTGAAAGTACCACTATCTTGTGTTCTCTTTCCAGAGGATTGACATGGTGCCAGAACTTCTCAGTTCAAACCTCTGTTCTTTAAGATCAGACGTGGACAGGTATGTGTGGAAATTCCACAGAAACTGATTAATCATTGAAATAGATTTGACATAAATATGGAAATATATATAAGCATCATTTTTTATGTGGTCTTTTTTTCTAGATTGGCTTTTTCCTGCATTTGGGAGTTAAACCATAATGCTGAAATCATAAACACAAAATTTACCAAAAGTGTTATCAATTCAAAAGTGAGTTTTGCGTCTCATACTTTTCTTTAGCCTGTTGAAATGTGTAGTTTTGAAGGCATTTTGGATGACCCGTATGAGTCTTTGCCTGATGAAGAGACCTGAGTAGTCTCGAAAGCTTGCAATTTGTTACCATCTTTTCAGTTAGCCATTAAAAGGTATCAACCACCGAGGACTCTCAAGTCTAAATATTTTACTTGTCAGAGAAGGATTTCTTCAAGAATTTGGTGTATGTCTGAGAATTTTAGCTCCGTTCTCCAGAAGAGCTTTGATGAGAGCTTTGTCTTGCAATCTCCATTCTAGTTCCTCCCATGGGTGTTAGATAGGGCTGAGTTCAGGTCGCTTTGTCGGCCAGCCAGGTTCTTCCAAACCACATTTGCCCCACCATCTTCATGTACCTTGCTTTTTGACTCGAAGCTCAGTCGTTCTGGAACAGAAAAGGGCCTCTCCAAACTGTTCCCACAAAGATGGAAGCATACAATTGTACAAAATGTCTTTCTATGCTAAAGCATTAAGATTCACTGAACCTGAGGGGTTTAGGCCAACTCCTAAAAAAGGCAACCTCATAGCATTATCCCCCATACACCTAACTGTTCAGGTCGCACCAAGCAGTCAGATAGGGAAGGTTTAATGATGAGTGTTATCTGAGCATGCTCGGGTGCTGAGTGTCTTCGGTATGCTCGAATAATATGTTTGAGTCCCAGCGGCTGCTTGTCTCGCGGCTGTTTGACAGCTGCAACATGTGCAGAGATTGCCTGACGTGCCATTCCTGCATGTGTTACGGCTGTCTAATAGCCGCGAGACATGCAGCCGCTGGAACTCGAACATATTATTCACCAGATTCAGAAGAACAGCGACATTTAAACCGGGTAACAATATTCCATATCTATGGCAAGCGACCGTTCCTGTGTAATACCAGAGGAGGTTGGGAGCTCTGCAAATATTGAGTAAATAAAGCATTGGTGCATAAATGTCACCATATGGCACGATTCAGAAACCCCGCCCTGTAACTTTACGTGGTCTCCACGTCGTGGCTGAGTTGTTCTGTTTTTTTAAAGGGAATCTGTCACTAGGTTTTTTGCACCTAATATGAGAGCAGCATAATATAGAGACAAGAGAACCTGATTCCAGTAATGTATCATTTATTAGGCTTACTGTAGTTGTGGATAAAAGCATGATTTTAAATCAAAAGAGATTATCATTAGAGGGCAAGCAAACTTGCTGCCATGTAGTCCCCCATATTCCTGAGCTCTGTATAACCCCACCCACCACTTATTGGTAGCTTTCTGCCCACGTACAGTGTACACAGAAAGCTTGCCAATCAGTGGTGTGGGTGAAGTGATGCAGGGCTCAGCATTCAGAGAACTGTTAGATCTGCAGATGAGAAAAGAGTGATTTTATCAAAATGACAGCAAGCTGCTCAGTGACACATCCCTGGAGTCAGGGTCTCTGCCCCTTTATTATTCTGCTCTCATATGGGGTAGCAAAAATCTGGTGACAGATTCCCTTTAAACACTCACACTTTTCAATAATAACAATCACAGTTGATGTTGGAATATTTTGGGGGGGAGAAATGTTAAGCACTGGCTTGTCATAAAGGTTACATCCTATTAAAGTACAAACGTTTAAAAGGCAGCCCGCAGGGATATGTGCTTGGTTTATTACAATTATGAGACTGATTGAGAAATATGAAAATAGTTTGACGTGTGTCCCGATCTTTTTGCCCATAGTGTTTGTTGTATCTGTGAAGAATTGGATGCCTTGTACATGAGGTTTATATTGGGAATGGATCTAATGCAGTTTTGTCTCTAATTGCTTAGCTACGAATGTGTCTTACTAAACCGAACTCCCACAATTCTGCTCATGGAGTAGCCGGTAACTTTTCTCTCTTGCAGGCTTCCCTCACCTATGCTGAAGCACAGATGAGAATTGATTCTCCCAACATGAATGATGAGATTACCAAAAGTCTCCGTCAGCTGAATAAATTAGCAAAGATTTTGAAGAAGCGGAGAATAGATAATGGGTAAATTATTGAATATGTTTTCGTTTCTGACCTTTTACTATAAACCTCTGTAATCTATCAGTGACACTGAAAAGATTTGTTTGTTAAAGGGACATAATAGCAGAAGATAAATTATTCTAAAACAATGTTTCCCTCTGCAGAACAGTCCTCCCATGTCTGAGTGATGTCTGGTGGAACAGATAGTGTATGTGCTTAAAGGGAACCTGTCAGCAGGATTGTGCTCAGTAACCTACAGACAGTGTCAGGTCGGCTCTGTTATACTGATTACAATGATATCTTGTGTGATGAAATCCGTTTTGTGGTTGTTGTATAATCTTTTATTTTCAGTTAATGAGATTCTCGTGCTTCTGGGCAGCCTGTGGGGGTCTTCATGTGGTGCTCTGCTCACATATTCATCTGTATTGGCTTATGACAGGTCACTGATCCCTCACTGACCTGCCCCATATTTAACATACTAAATATAGTATGGTTTGAAAAAAAAAAGACTGATTTCATCAACCAAGGTATCATTTTAATCAGTATAACAGCACCGACCTGACAGTGCCTGTAGGTTACTGTGCACAATCCTGTAGACAGGTTCCCTTTAAAGGGCTATTCTCTATGATGTATTTGACAGCACTGGCACTGTCGGGCTTTGGGCCTGTGCAAGGGATAAAGTTCAGTCTTCCATTCAGACAATCAACATCAAAACATAACACGTGTCACAATAGGCCATTACATGGGTCAATTTCGTGGTGATGAGAGATCTGTCCAGAAGAGAGCTGCATTGATGCTGGTGAGCCATGTTGGTTACGTCCCAGGATTGCACGGGCCCAGGAGTTTTGCACTTGCCATCATTAACAGAAAACTGCAGCTGAGCTGCTGGAAATGGAGCTACATCCGATCCCAGCTATTTAAGACCTTAGATGCTTCTGTCAATAGTGACATACCAGCAAAATCTAAGATAATGAGGGAGACTAGTTCCCTGAGACTTGAATAGGTACATTAAGGCAGACTTCCGTTAATTAACATATAAGCCCGACTAAAGTCCAACTAAACTTATTCTACTAGCCAGTTCAGCCCCCCGTATAGAAGAGGTAATAGGGAAGCAAATTGCCTCAAATAGCAACGACCGCCGATACGCCTTTTAACGGTGGCAGTTAAGGGTACTTATTCCTCGGCGCCGCTTTTTAACGGCACTGAGAAGTAAGTGTATAGTGCCCCCCAGCATCGGAATTTCTCCAGGGTCTCGGCTACCGGGGGTAGCTGAGACCCCAGAGAACAAGATTCAGGTCGTTTTTTACCGACCCCAGTGCTGCGATCGACGTTATTAATGGAACAAAGGCAACCGCAAAAAAAAGTCCAATTTCCCATTTAATTTCTCTCTCCTCTGATCATAAGAGGAGAGAGAAATGGGGTCCCGTGATCCCCCCCAGTACCTCCTGTGTCCCTGGATCCTCCTGCATCCCACTGTGATGTCCCTGGCCGGCGGCGGCGTCTTCCAGGAAGAAAATGGTGGGCGCATGCGCAGTGTGCCCGCCGAGATCTGCCGGCCGGCTCCCTGCAACAATAGGACATTTTTTCTATTGGTCCATTTTGATTACTGTTATAGACCCTATCAAACAGAAAAATGTAGCTGTCTAACAAGATACATTTCCCCTTCGCCT
>VIAB01006449.1:76081-90183 GCA_009801035.1 Oophaga pumilio
AAATTTAAATCTCCGTTTATATTTCCGGAGTCACACACAGATGCGCTCTCACTTTGGATTTGACCTTAATACAAAAAGAAGAAAAACAATACTGTCTCAGAAGCGTACAGCTGTATACAGCGTAGGGTAAAATTTAAATCTCTGTATATATTTCCGGAGTCACGCACAGACGCTCACTCAGTATGGATTTGACCGTAATACAAAAGGCAGAAAAACGGTACTGAATCAGAAGCGTACAGCTCTATACGGTGACGGGAAAAATTTTAATCTCAGTATATATTTCCAGAGTCACACACAGATAGTCAGCATGTATTTGTCCGTGATACCAGCCGGTACAAGGTAGTGTGTGAGGAGCGTACAGCTCCATACGGTGTGGGAAAAAATGAACAGTCGGTAACTGTTCAGAAAAAAAGAATAAAAGTATTAGTGCTGTGTAAAAAGCAGTCTGCACAGCAGTGTACACGCAGCAATACAGCTATCAGGCAGCCTAATAACCAGTGCTGCTGCACACAAGAAAATCCTCCCCTGTCACTGCACACTAACTGTACAGCACAATTGCTATCAGCACAAGCACAGAAGAACTTCTCTTTCCAGCTGTTAAGATCGGCAGAAGTAAAATGGAGGTCGGCGGTCAGGGCTTTTATAGACACTATGACGCCCCTCAAAGCAAGCCAATCACTGCAATGCTCTTCTCTAAGATGGTGATGGACGCTGCCCATGTCATCTCGTTGCCAACAGTGTACGCCCTTGCTCATTGGCTGAAAAAAGGCGCCTGCAAGCATTCTGGGAAATCTGACTTTGGCGCTCGTTTTGCCGACTTCACGCTATGGTCGGGTTTCTCTCAGCAAAACCCAACTTTGGCGAAAGTCGGCGACTTATGAATCTGACCGACCTGTTTCGCTCAACTCTACTCATGACATCTAGAAGGAAGTCACACAGGAACCCTGAGGCTAATTTCCTTTTCTCCTTCGCCTCATTGAGGGACACAGACCATGGGTGTTATGATGCTGATTCCCAGAGAACCAGTTCTTGCTTAGTGACCGTAGGAGGCACACGAGTCTGGTCTTCAGACCAAAAATTATTTTTTTATTTTGTTTATAAATTTTTTACAGTTTTGATTTTTACTTTTTCCTCGGACAAAGGGGCGATGGATCCTTTCAAGGCTCTGATCTCCCCGAACCAACATCAGGCGAGCACGTGGAGTGTCGCCTCCACGTATTCTCTCCTGCAACAAGGGACGCCATGCCTAAGCTGATTTTTATTGGCGACGGGTCCCTTGAAGGACTCCGATCTCCCTGCACCATCAACAGATGAGCACATAGAGTGTCGCCTCCACGTACCCTCTTCTGCAGCCAGGCCTAATGCCGGACAACCAGCCTTGTCCCATCCTAGGGGATTGAACCCCTTTGATGTACAGAGGCACTTCCTTGGCATCCGTGCAGCCCTCACTGCATCACCACTGTTAAATCGGATGATACAAGGAGGCGGATGGTCCTTTCCACCTCCCTATTAAAGGGACGGTGGATTGAGGGTTCCTTCTCTATCCCTGCACCATCCAAACGACAGGAACAGCACTCTAAATTGCTGAATAGAGCTGTGTACTCTGCCAACCGGAAAGAGCAAGGAGGCGGAAGGTCCCTCTTCACCTCCCTGTTAAGGGGATGGTGGATCGAGAGTTCATCACTTCAACCCTGCACCATCCAAAGACAGCAGCGACAGCAAGAGATGGTTTATTCTGACCTGCTGAATGCAACTGTGCATTCTGCCACCCGGCTCCTTGTCCGGGTAAGTGCCGGAGCTAGAGGGCTCTGAGCAGGCGGTTCGGGGCAGCGCTGGTACCAGGGGTCCCATTCTGGCAGCGGGGGAGGGTCCCCTCTTGTCCCCTGTTCGGCTCTGACCGCCACTGAAAATTTAGTCCCCGGCTTCAGTCCTGAGTAGGCCGCAATCCAGAAGTTCCACGCAATCCAGCGGCTTCGCCCACAAACCTGACACTTCTCGTTCAGTACGAGAAGCAGCCGTGTTTTGGCTGCCACCTCTGTACCTGACATCCAGAAGCTGCGTTTTTTACTCAAGAATGGGCTAAGAGATCCGCCGGTATTTGGCACTGAGTTCAGCGCTACTCCAAGCAGGGGATACAGGACCTTGGTAAGGAGCCGTTTACCCCCCTCCCCCTCTCCAAGTTGCAGTCAGTGGGAATCAAAGAGGGCATTTCTCCCCTAAGGTACCAGCTAAGGGCATGCAGCTCCAACCAGTCCCAGAACAGGATTCTCTACTAGGCCCTGCGACTCCAAATATGCTCAAGAGCCCTCCGTTGCCGCCGAGCCCAGTGTACCTAGTCCCCCTGAGTGGGCTTTGTCACTGTTGCAATCTATGGCTTCTCTGCTCGAGGCAATTCAATCCCTCCGTGATCCCCTCAGGGATAGGAGCGTTCCCATGAATGTTGTAGATGGATCCTCCCCTACACAGGAGCTGTCAGCTAGCAGGGGCCGCAGGCATTCTAGATCATATGCGTCTAGAAAACGGATCAGTGGTACGTAATCCATTGACGTTCATGGGTGCAGTCGCTTGCTCTCCCTCACCTGGGATTTGTAGCGATCAAAGTTCCGAGTATGAACAGGATATTTCCTTGGAAGAATGTGAACCAGGAGGTTGACGAGGACCCTGATTCTGCTCTGGATCATACAGTTTCCTTAAGAGGACTAAAGAGGATTTTGTATTAGTCTTTGCCTGATGAAGAGACCTGAGTAGTCTCGAAAGCTTGCAATTTGTTACCATCTTTTCAGTTAGCCATTAAAAGGTATCAACCACTGAGGACTCTCAATTCTAAATATTTTTCTTAAGAGGACTAAACGCCCATGTAGAACTTTTGCCATTTTTGTGCTATAGTTACTCAGCACAGGTAGCGACTGGATCAACGCTTCACTGGTCAGATGCCTCTTGGAGCGAGGTATCCTTCCAGTTGATCTGCGGATTGAATGGACTAAGTCCCCAGCTGTAGTCTGCCGGTATCACGTCTGGCTTCCAAAACCCTTCTGTCCCTAACGGATGGTTCATCGATTAAAATTCTACGGACCACCAGATAGGAAATCTGGCTGGTTCCATCTCTGAAGCCTCAGGCTCAGCTCTTTATCTATTTTTACTGTGGCGTGGGTAACTAAAGCAAGGGTCTACTGGTCGGAGACCTTGGTTAATTCCATTCATATCAGTACTCTTTCCCCGGAAGCTGCATATCTGGCCAGTAAAAATTTTGCGGGCAGGAGATATTTGGTACACGCCTCTTTAGATGCGGGTAGCTGTGCTGCACTGTCTGCGGCAAATGCCATCAGAATCAGAAGAGCATTATGACTTATAGAAAGCTAAGCGGACTCTGTGTCTAACAAAGATCTCTAACATTCCTCCATTATCAGGGTGGCCTTTTATTTGGAAGAAAAGCTGGTTCAGCTTATCTCCGATGCTACAGCAGGGAAGAGCAAGTTTCTTCTCCAGCAAAGGCTCAAGCGCCATTTTTCGGCGCCAGCATCAAACTCGTTTCCGGACCTTTTACACCATTTCGGACTGACCCATTTCTTCCTCATCAGGAACAAATGATCCCAGGCCCCCTAGAGGGCAGCCAGCAGTGGAAGGTTCGACCCAAGTATCTAGGTCTCAGAGATTTTTCGCTCACGTTATCTGGCTGACACTGCCAAGGTAGGCTCTCCGTCGTCCTCTACGAATTGGTCAGAGACCTAAGGTTTCCTGATTCATAATAGATTCATAATAGATATTCCCTCAACATGGTTCTACTCAGAACCTGTTTGGGGTCCAACAAAAGGACAGAAAAGTAAGACCCATATTAAGCCTCAAACTTCTACACAAGTTTAAAGGGAATCTGTCACCCTAAATTGGCGGTATATTTAAATGATGGCAGTCAGGTCAGATGGGCAGTGTTTTGGGTACTTGCCTTAACATGTTGTTCGCCGCTGTCTCCATTATTTCTGGGAATTGAAGTAGTTGCCCTGCATATAACGCGCCTGCGCATTGCAATCTGCGGGCAAAGCATACTGCGCATGCGCAATTCAAGATTGCAATGCGCAGGTGCGTTATATGGAGGGCAACGACTACAATTCCCAGAAATAATGGAGACAGCGGCGAACAACATGTTAAGGCAAGTACCCAAAACACCGCCCATCTGATCTGACTGCCATCATTTAAATATCCCACCAATTTAGGGTGACAGATTCCCTTTAAGGTCATCCATTTCCACATGGAGCTCCCGTTCAGTCTTTACTTCAAGGAAACAAGCAAAGGGGAGATTTCTGGCTCTTTACGGCCTTGCCCTTCGACCTCACTTCCGCCCCCAGAGTGCTTACAAGGGTCATGGCAGCCATCATGTCCATCTTACATTCTCGGGCGCAGTCGTTCTGCCCTTCCTAGACAACCTCCTAGTTAAAGACTCTCCGTTCACATCCCTTGTGATACCTTTTCTTGTCTGAGCTGGCTGATATACCGTATATACTCGAGTATAAGCCGAGATTTTCAGCCCATTTTTTAGGGCTGAAAGTGCTCCTCTCGGCTTATACTAGAGTCATATACACCAGGGGTCGTGGGGGAGGCGGAGCGCAGCTGTCCTATATACTCACCCCCTCCTGGCACGGTCTCTGCAGCCCCTCTGCTTCCACGGTCTTCGGCGTCTGTGTTCAGCGATCACGTGGTTCCACTCATTAAAGTCATGAATATTCATCAGAGGTGCTGCAGCGTTTCTAGCGGACGCATCAGCAGATTCCCTACGCCTAACGGCTAAGTCGGCTGGTTTGGTGAATGCTGCTCGCGAGCTCTATGGCAAAAGAGCTGGAAAGGGGATACACAGTCAAAAACAAAACTTTGTGTAATCCCGTGCCAGGGTGAGTTCCTGTTCGGTAAAGTACTTGACGACATACTCACCAAGGTGGGAGTGAGAAAGAAGGGGTTCCCTAATCAGTCTCTTCACTCCTACAGGAGAGTATTCAGAAAGCGCTCGTTAAGTAGGAGAGGGCTATATGAAAGCCAGAAGGACCGCAGGGAGACAAAGGAAGCTAAACAGAAAGGTGCCTTGTTTAGTGGATCCTCAGATGCAAAGCGTAGAAAGTTCTGATAAGCCTGATCCTCCAGTAAGAGGCAGATTAAAATATTCCTACCAGAAATGGAAGGACATAACATCAAGTCGATGGATCCTGAAGTTAGTAAGGTTCGGATTAGAGCTGGAATTCGCTCAGATCCCTCAGGATTCATTTATAATAACATCTCTTAAATCTCCAGAGCATCAAGAAGCACTGGAATTAGAAATTTTGACCTTATTCTCTAAAAGGGTTCTAGTAGAAGTTCCGGAGGGTCAAGAAGGAAGGGGATTTTATTGCCCTTTATTCTTGGTCTCTAAACTGGATGGCTCATTAAGAACTATTATGAATCTTAGTAAATTGAACACCTTCCTTTGTAATCATATATTTAAAATGGAATAAATCAGATCCATTATCAGAATTTTATTTCCCAGATGCATGATGGCCGGATTGGATCTCAAGGATGCATATTACCATCTTCCCATACACGTCGAGCATCAACAGTATCTCAGGGTGGCAGTTATCCTGGCAGGCCAGATCCGACATTTTCAGTTCTCAGCAATGTCGTTAGGTCTTTCTATGGCTCCTCGGGTGTTCACAAAGGTGATGTTAGAGGTTATTGCTTATATAAGGCAGCAAGGTACGTTGATCATACCATACCTAGATGATTTTCTGGTGGTAGGAAATTCTGCCTCCCAGTGTGAAAGTCGCCTTTCTGACATAATTTTGTACTTGCAGGAGTTAGGATGGATTATCAACGTCAAAAAATACAGACTGGTTCCAAGAACCCTTCAGCCTTTTCTGGGACTACACCTGGATTCAGTGGCTCAGAGGTGTCAAAAAAGGTGACCATAATGTCAAAAGTCAGATCAGCAATGGATAACCCTTGAATGTCATTAAGAGAGGCCATGTTCCTCCTGGGGTCCCTTACCTCATGCATCCCAGCAGTACAATGGGCCCAATATCATGCCCGGTGCCTGCAGCATGAGATCCTCTATGCAGAAGAATGCTTGCAAGGGCATTTAGCGGGAGTAGTAACCCTGTCGGCAGAAGTAATAGACTCCCTGTCCTGGTGGGTGGATAAGAAACATCTTTCCAGGGGGGGGTTCCGTGGGTAATAAAACCATCCAGAGTAATTACCATTGATGCCAGTCCTGAGGGGTGGAGCGCCCATATGGGAGATAGCCTAGTTCAGGGCCATTGGAATAGAGGGGAAATGGAGGACTCCCCAAATTTGAAAGACTTGAAAGCGGTCAATCACACATTGACTCACTTTCTTCCACAGCTCCAAGGGCGACACGTAAGGATCTTTTTGGATAATACTACGGCGGTCGCGTATATAAATCATCAAGACGGAACGCGATCAGAAAGGCTAATGTCTACAGCAGTAGAAATTTTCAAGCTGGCTGAAACCCACCGATTATCTCAGCCCTTCATATCAGGAGAGTGGAAAATATAAAAGCAGACTTTCTCAGTCGCCATATGCTACGCCAGGGAGAATGGGTTCACAACAGCTGCATATTCAAGAAGATAGTGAACTTATGGGGCTCCCACAAATAGACATGTTTGCTACCAGAGAGAACAGGCAGGTACAGAGATTTGCCTCCCTGAATACAGCGGATCGGCCAGAGAGAGTGGACTCTCTTTAATCCCCCTGTCAGTTCGGTCTGGCGTATGCCTTTCCGCCAATAATGTTGCTTCCTCTGGTCATCAGAAAGATCAGAGAGGAGAGAGCAAGGGTGATCCTCATTGCACCCTCTTGGCCCAGGAGACACTGGTTCTCTTGGCTCCGGGCCATGTCAATATGCGATCCCTGGATCCTCCCATCAGATCCAGACCTGCTCTCTCAGGGTCTATTCCTTCATCCTCAAGTGAAGGGCCTCTACTTGATGGCGTGGAACTTGATAGGCAGTTATTAAGATCAAGGGGGTTCTCTGACGACCTTATTAACACACTCCTGCAGAGTACAAAAGAATCTACAAACAGAATATATAGCAAAATATGGAAGAAATTCCTAGACTTTTACAGAGGGGCCTTCTCTAGGGAGATTCCGATTACAGCTATTCTAGATTTTCTGCAGAGGTCAGGAGCTGAGCCTTTCAGGTAATACTTTAAAGGTCCAAGTGTCTGCCCTGGGAGCCCTATATGGTTGTAATATAGCAGGGGATAGATGGATGTCTCGGTTCATTACGGCATGTGAACGCAGTAACCCAGTTCATATTCCACGCTTACCTCCCTGGGATCTGAATCTGGTCCTTGATGCCCTGACCGGTTCCCCATTTGAACCCATATCTTTAAAAAATATATCACTGAAAGTTGCTTTATTAGTGGCATTAACATCTGCCAGAAGGGTTAGTGATATCCAGGCCCTTTCTGTAGATCCTCCTTTCCTGTTAGTGTTCCAGGATAGGATTGTACTGAAACCAGACCCATCATAACTTCCTAAAGTGGCCACAAGGTTTCGTAGATCGCAGGAGACTTTTCTTCCCTCCTTTTTTACCAATCCTTCTAACCCTGAGGAAGAGAGGTTTCACACTCTGGATGTGAGGAGATCAGCCCTGCGTTACATAGATAGAACTAGTTCCTGGAGGCAGAGTAAGGCTCTATTTGTGTCCTTAAAGGGTCGCAGGAAGGGTTGCAGAGTCACAAAAGGCACCTCGTCCCGATGGATTAGAGACGCTATCTGTCTGGCCTACTCAGCAAAGAGTGAAAGTCCTCCGGATGGGATAAAGGTACATTCGGCATGGGCTATGGCATCCTCCTGGGTTGAGAGGACGGACGTTTCAATTGACCTTATATGTAAGGCCGCAATTTGGTTGGCACCATCTACCTTCTACAACCATTATAGGCTTGATCTATCATCACCATCTGACTTGCTTTTTGGGAGAGCTGTCCTCAACACTGTGGTCCCAAGCAGGTGACAATTCTCTGAAAATCTCTCAAGTGCGTGCTGTTGTGGTGAAGAGAAAAAAACATATTACTTACCGGTGATGCTCTTTTATAGAGTCAACGACAGCACCCACTCACTAACCACCCCTTGGTTCGATTTGATGTGAATAGATCACTTGGTAGTGGTTGTATGTATGTGTTTAGGATGTAAGAATTTATGATAAGATTTTGTACTAATACTTTGGCAGTTCCTCTCGTACTCTGTAATCCAACTGAGGTGGAGAGAGGGACCACTCCTTTTATTCTGTAGGTTTCCTGTTCCTATGGGCGGGTCCCCTCTCTCTCTCTCAAGTGGGTGCTGTTTGAAACCCACTCTTCTGCACTTCATGAGTGGGTTTCAAAAAGACAAATTGTGTAGAGTATTCCAATATAGGTATTTTTGTGTACTCACCGTAAAATCCTTTTCTCCGAGCCAATCATTGGGGGACACAGCACCCACCCTCTTTGGTCTGATGGTTTTGTATGTTCTTTGGTTTGACATGTTGTACCTGTATTTGATGGTTATGATCACCTACTGCTGAACTGGTTCTCTGGGAGCAAGCATGAGGGTGTATACTGCGGTGGAGGAGCTAACTTTCTTTGTATTGTTTAGTGTCAACCTCCTGGTGGCAGCAGCATAACACCCATGGTCTGTGTCCCCCAATAATTGGCTCGGAGAAAAGGATTTTACGGTGAGTACACAAAAATCCATATATTGGAATATTCTGCAATTTGTCCTCTTGAAACCCACTCCTGAAGGGCAGAAGATAATGGACTAAACAGACCCTAGTGCTCTGGTTACTGACGCACTAGACTTTTTTTTAAAGTAAGGAATCTGCATTCTGTCCATGGGATATTAAAGCAGAGTAGCCTTTTCCGGGGGAAATGCTACCTTTCTGGACAATCTGGTCACAACTAAGTCAACTTTAGGGACAGAATCCAATTCTTGAACTTCTTTAGGATCACATTTGTACACAGATTTAAAAATGACTTCTGTATCAACATTTTTTATCTGGTTTCCCCCAATCATTTGGGCGCTAATCACTAAGAAAGTGAGGAGAAAATTTGCATTTAAAGGGAAAATAAAAAAGATCCTGCTTCTAGATTTAATAGCCAAGAAAGATTTGTCAGACTCCATGTCATAGAAAAAAAGGAACGGGCAGCACTCTCCTTTGGAAAGACACAAAGTCCAGAAGACCAAGGCACCCACTTAGAAACGATACAGGTACAAATACAGCAGTGTCCAAAAACACGGGTGGTAACTAATAAAGGCATATTTTATTTTGCCATACAGTACAGACAAAAAGTTTGGACACTCCTTTTCATTCAAAGATTTTTCTGTATTTTCATGACTATGAAAATTGTACATTCACACTGAAGGCATCAAAACTATGAATTAACACATGTGGAATTATATACTTAACAAAAAAGTGTGAAACAACTGAAAATATGTCTTATATTCTAGGTTCTTCAAAGTAGCCACCTTTTGCTTTGATTACCGTTTTGCACACTCTTGGCATAGTCATGAAAATACAGAAACATCTTTGAATGAAAAGGTGTATCCAAACTTTTGGTCCGTACGGTATATAAAAGACAATGTTTCGAGCCATGTTAGGGCTTTAATAAATATATTTATACTTGATAAAGGCTTAACATGGGTCGAATTGTCTGTTTTTTTTTACATACTATCTGATCCACAGTCTTGACAGCATTAAAAAGCTTAGAAGCCTTATCTTTATGAAAAATATGTATCTCCTCATTAGATGAGGAATCTGTGTCCTATGGGACAATTTCTCCCTCTAAAAGAATCACAAGATTAAAGACTTAAGGCACTGCCACACTTAGCGATCGCACTAGCGATCACGATAACGACTTAACCTGGCGAGATCGCTAGTGCGATCGCTATGTGATCGTTAGTTAGATTCCAAACACAACTCATCAGCGATCTGTGATTCCAAACACAACTCATCAGCGATCTGTATAACGACCTCTGCGGTCGTTGGGAAAACCTAGTCCCACCTGCGATGCTGGTGAAGTCGTTCAAAAAGGGTGTCACACTCAGCGATTCAGGCTCACCAGCTGGACACCAACGACCAAAAAACGGCTCAGAACGTTCATAAGCGATCAGCGACATCTCAGCAGGGGCCACATCGCTGCTACATGTCACACACAGCTAAGTCGCTAACGAGATCGCTACTGCGTCATAAATGGTGACGCAGTAGCGATCTCGTTAGCGATCTCGCTTAGTGTGGCATACCCTTTAGAGCTTAGACTAAAGGCCACTATTCATTAAGTCCGACGATTTTCACGCCTCTTTATAAAGGAGTAGCATGGAGAGATAGGCGTTTGATTTGACTAATGGTGTGGTTTCAGCCAGGGCCTTCTCGGTGTGTGACTCAGGTGTCCCAAGATGGCCACCGATGGAAGCTGGGGGCTGGACAGGGTGTGGTTTGGGTGTCCCAAGATGGCCACCAATGGAAGCTGGGGCTGGATGGAGTATGATTTGGGTGTCTAAAAATGGCCACCGATGGAAGCTGGGGGCTGGACGGGGTGTGGTTTGGGTGTCCCAAGACGACCACCGATGGAAGTTGGGGGCTGGACCTCCGGGCACACAGACTGTGTCACCAATACTGGGGCAGGTGGGGGCAGGACAAGTACATTGTCTGGATATGAGTGTGGTGCACCGCAGGAGTACGTATCATGGAAATCAGGATTCTATTGACCAGCAAGTCCAACTCCCTCTGCCACTATTGTCAGGCGGTGACTGATCAGCAGTGCCTTTGTAATACACATAATACATTACCCTTCCCATCTTTCCTCTCCTCCTCCACCCAACTTTCCTTAGACAAATTTTCTGCTGTTCTGCACCATGCTAAAGCTGCTTGCAACAATTCCTCGTCTTCCAACTTCCCTTTCTTTTCTCTCATAACTCCCCGCCATTCTAACGTTTATTATCTGCCTTTCTCGGGGAATCCACATACTTTCATCAATTGTCTCTGTACATGCTTTTCCCCCTCCCTGGTAGCCACTATCATGCTGCAGTCTAATCTGCCATCATCATATTTCCCCCCCTCCCTTATCGAATCCATTGTTCTTCTTGAAAAAAAACAAAATAATAAAGCAACAATATACCCATACCTGTCTGTCGTACAGTGAACTCTGATTAGTAATGAATAGGTGGCTTAATGTCACCTTACAATAGAAAGGTGACATTAACCCCTTATTAACCCCACTTGCCACCACTACAGGGCAAATGGGAAGAACCCTACAAAGCTCCAGAATAGGCGCATCTATTAGATGCGCCTTTTCTGGGCAGCTGCAGGCTGCTGTTTTTAGGCAGGGGAGGGGCCATTTTCATGGCCCCTTACTAGCCTGAGAATAGCAGCCCGCACCTGTATAGTTTTAAAAATACATCAAAGAAACATCTGAGGGCTTACATCTCCCCAATATATCACAAAGTCAAAAGACAAATGAAAGAACTACCATATATATTTATCAAACAATTATCAAATTTTATTAAAACACCAATATCAAAAAGCAGCAAGACATAATAAAATAGCACACAAATGTCACAAAATATCAAATATATTAATTAGCAGTTTAAAAATAGTAGCAGGCTGGTTCTGAAATGACCGTGATAGTGGGCCCAGACATACAAAATATATATAGAAGTCAGTAGGTGAACCTACAAGGTATCAAATCCAATTCAAACCATGGTGAGAGATCGCTCAATAGTAAAAATTGCGCAAGGGAATGTAACACATGAATCACACAAATAAGTGTGAGATGGCCAGTGCCAAGTAAATTATACCGTGCCCAAAAAGTGCAGCCTATCACAAATAAAAGGACATACTAGTCCATACTAAATATGCATAAATAAAGCCATCACTAGGGTCACCTTACCGACAGGTAAAGATGTCTGCGCACCACCAAGGACCCCGACGTGCGTTTCGCACCTCGCTTCTTCGGGGGTGATGTAATAAGCATCAAACACGTGTTTAAATAGACCACTCCATAATGGATGCAGCCCGTCACGACTGCGCTCACGGTGCACAGGGGCGGGACATCCGCCACCCCAACGTCACATCCGGCGTCGCAGATGCGATGCGATCCAAGAGCAAAAGCTCAGATGCTGTTTTTAGGCGGGGGGGGGCCATATTCATGGCCCCTTACCAGCCTGAGAAGACCAGCCCGCACCTGTATAGTTTTGCTGGGTTGGTTCAAAAAGTAAGGGGGACCCCACGTCTGTTTGTTTTTCATTCATTCTCTCCTGCTTGCTGTTGCCGGCAGAGCAGAATGACAGCTGGCTTCAGCACCACAGGCAGGGGAACAGCAGCTTACAGTAGCGCTTCTTCCCCGGTGGCTGTGCGTGTACACGGAGGACAGTGTGAACTGTGCTCCGTGTGCAGCATATTTTGCGGACCATGTGCTCCCACAAACACTGACATGTCTCCATGTTTTGCACACGGACACACAGTCCGAGAAAACACACTGACATGTGCATAGACCCATTCATTTTAATGGGTCTACGTGTGTCAGTTTTCTCACGTACCGGAGACACTGTCACTACACGTACTGGAGACACGGACGTGTGAAACCGGCCTTAAGGCTGGGTCTCACATAGCGATACACCAGCGATCCCAACAACGATCAGGATCGCTGGTGTATCGCTATATTATCGCTGCTGAGCTGCCAAACAGGCAGCTCAGGCAGCGATCAGTACAAGGACACTGTGGGTAAACATCGCTAGTTACCCGCAGTGTACATTGGATACCAGCGCCCTGATGCAGGGAGCTGGTAACCAAGGTACACATCGGGTTTCCAGGCGCTGCGCGGTGCCTGGAAACCCGCTGTGTACCTTGGTTACCAGCTCCCTGCATCAGGGCGCTGGTATCCAATGTACACAGCGGGTTTCTAGGCACAGCCCCGCGCCTGGAAACCCGCTGTGTACCTTGGTTACCAGCGGATCGCTGGTCTCCCGCCTGTCACACGCAGCGATGCGTGCCTGTCAGCGGGAGACCAGCGATCAAAAAAATGTCCTGACATTTCAGCGACGATCAGCGATACCCGGCAGGGGGGCTGATCGTCGCTGAATGTCACACACAGCGATATCGCTGGTGAGCTCGCTGCTGCGTCACAAAACTAGTGACTCAGCAGCGATCTCGCTAGCGATATCGCTATGTGAGATGGGGGCTTTACAGAACTGTAAAAGCTTTTCCATTATCTCGCTGGCTTTAAGCAAACAAAAAAAAACTGAGTCTTCTCCATCACCAGAGATCCCAACCCAGATCTGTGCACAGTGCAGAGGTTCAGAGAGGTGTCTGTCTTCTTGTGCACTCGTCGTTTGAATACGCTGTGCCTCTGCACTCGGAACTGCTTCAAGAATCAGGGAGCACGCAGAAATAGTGCTCTGTTCACCAGGTCACAGACTACCTCCCCTTTCCTCACTTGCTGTCACAGGCAATACGGGTAATCCCAGAAGAGACAACACTCTCAGACACACAACTGAGCGTCCTCTGTAACTGGGATTTCCATCTCAGAGCTTGTGCGCCGTACTAGGGTTTGAAGAAATGCCTGGCTGTTTCTTGCGTCCTCGTAGTTCAACCACGCTGTGCTTCCGCACTCGGAACCGCTTCAAGAATCTGGGAGCACACAGAACCTTGTGCTCAACGTACCACATATCACCTCCTCTCCCCATTGCTTGCTACTACACAGGCAGAACTCAGATAGCCTAGAACAGTGATGACACTCTCAAGACACGTATATAACAGGTTACAGGCAATCAACCACTGCTTGCGTTCCTCACAGCCAGCAGCCATGAGTTCTTTAGGGCCACCCAGGGGACATATCCCACACCCTACCGTGCCGGCCGACACAAACAACCGGCAAACACCAGTACGGAACCACACAGACTGGCTCGAGTGACACAGTCAAGTACTACAGATTCACAAGGAAATCAGCAGACTTACCGTGTTCTCATGGAGGTGATCAGTTTCCGAGTTAAGCCACCCTGAATGTTCCGCCTCGATCCAAGCCGGGTGTCGATGTCTGATGAGCGCACCCCCTGTTACACTCGGTCCCAGCGCTGGCTCTGCACTCCGT
>VIAB01006451.1:2651-13579 GCA_009801035.1 Oophaga pumilio
CTGCAAGAGGTGGGGTCTTTTCCCTCTTTTGGAATGAGGCTAATTTTGGAGTGGACTACTAGAGACTCTTTTTTGAAATTGTTGGATTTACTAATATGATTAAAATAATCTGTCAAATGTTGGGATAATTCTGGTTGAAAATATTTGTAATATTCAATCGAAAAACCGTCTGGACCTGGACTTTTTCCGCCAGGAGATCGGTTTATCGTGTCTTCCACTTCTTCTTTAGTTATGGGACTATCTAAAAAATTCGATTGAATGTCCGTGATTTGGGGAAGGGATGGGTCTTTTAAGAAATGTTGTATTTTAACAGTCTTATATACAGCAGAGCTGTAATTGGGTGTTAGATTGTATAGATTTGAGTAAAAATCTGAGATGGCCTTGACAATATCTTTTGTTTTATAAAGTAACTGATCTTTATTATTCTTTATTTTAAGTATGTGCGAGGAGTTAATTTGTTTCTTAATTGTATTTGCTAGATATTTGCCACATTTATTTGCAGATGAATATGCTCTGAACCGAGAATATGATAAAAATTTTTCAAATTTTTGATTAAAGAGGGCCTTTAGTTTAACTCTTAAGTTATAGAGGTCTTTCTCTAGAGAGCGAAGCTGTGCCAGTTTGTGTGAAGCCTCTAGCTTTTTTATCTGAGAGAGCTTTAGTAGTATTTCCTTTTCTTTTTCTTTTTTTGTTCTGGAACCCAACTCAATAAGGATTCCCCTAAGAACGGCTTTATGAGCCTCCCAAGTGTTGGAGTTGCATTTGTCATGAGGGCAGTTTTCTTTCAAGACATTTTTTATGCCTGTGGCTATATATTCTTGTGTGATGTTGCTCTTAAAGGGAATCTGTCACCCCATTTTGGCTAAATCAGATAAAGATATGCCTGAAAAATGCGTCCCATAAGTAACCTATCGGTATCTATCATATAACCTGATATATTGCTTCCTCCCCCCACCGCTCCTTGGCTTCATTGCGTAGGTCCGTCTGTGCATAGCACAGATGGCGTAGTGTTCCCGCAGTTGCGCGTTTTAAAATCCCCCCACACCTGCGCAGTGTGCTTTGCCCAACAGTGGGCAAAGCATAAAATCATTACAGCGCATGCGCAACTATTTTCGGTCAGTTTCCTTGCCCCAGAAATGACTGCTTGCCTTGGACGACTTCCGGGGCAAGGAAAGTGACCGAAAATAGTTGCGCATGCGCTGTAATAATTTTTTGCTTTGGACTTTGGATCACCCTTATATCAGCATTTGTGACTTTTTATTGATATGCTGCATTAAAAAAAAAAAAAAGTAAAAATGCAAAAATGTTGTTATTGAAGAGCTACAAGTTGCTTCACATATGCAACTCTCTTGCTGAATTAAGTTGTATACATTTTGCAGCTAAAATTATACAATACATTTAAAATTATGGTACATAATAATTATTTATATAGCATTATTACTAGTGATAAGCAAGCACTGAAATGCTCGGATGCTCGTTACTCATAACAAGCTTTCTGTAATGCTCGAGTCTTGAGTAACAAGAATAACGGAAGTCAATGGTAAACTTGAGCATTTTTGTGGCAGACCATCCCAGGAGGTCTGGGGGGATTAAAATAGCTGAAATGGGTGGAAAAAATGCTCAAGTGGAATGGGAACAGCATGAGGCAGATGCCTGAACACATCTCTGACTCCCAGGTCACTTCTGGGAACAATGTTGTCAATAAAAAAAAACAAAAAAAAAAAACCACCACCTCCACCACTTAGGCTAAGCATTCTCTCATCTGTTAGGAATGTCACAGTAGTCCTCTTCCAGTTTCCAGACTTCTCTTCCGGTCTGTCCATTCTGGGGGCTGAGCTATCGCAACTTCCTATTTGTTTCGTGGACCAGGAGACATTGAATGCTGTGTATCCTGGTTGCAAGCTCCCTTCCCGCACCAAACACCCAGAGGCACTGCAGCAGGCCAAGAGCCCGGGGCTGACAGTGAAAAGGCAGTGCCTGTGATAGGCTCATACTGTCTGCCATACAGAATTAAAACCAATACGCAGGAGAGGGCCACAGCTTAGCTGCAGGCAGCAGGGACCCAAAAAGTGAGCGAAGCAGGAAGGTCCCCAACTCCACCTGGCAGGGTGTACCCCCTGAATACCTCCAGGCTAGCCGGACTCCTTCTGTCATCTGTAACTGGTACCAGTTACATTTTCATCAAACAGGAAGTAAAAGGTAAAGAAAACTGCACTTCTCTGTGTCCCTTACTTATTCTCTGCACCCCAATGTTCACCACCACCTGAACAGTCAAAAATATTTGCCCTGGGGCCTCACTCTACCCGTGGGGAGCCGTACCATCTTTGCTGCATCACCATCGGCCCCAGTGGACCTGAACGGCAATGTTGGCCACCCATTGCTGAACACCACGGGTGGCGTCATGACTCAATGCCATATAACTATCCCCCATTTTATAGAAATAATAAAGGCGTGCACACTGTAGGGAAGAGAGTAGGTGCTGGCTGAACCTGGAATTGATCCAGTAAAATATATATAAGAATAAACAGCTGCACTCAATTAGTATATTTATCAATGCATAACATGGGAATTTTTATTAGGGTCACCACAGCAATAGTACAAGTGTCAAAGTAACGTTTCGACCAAAAAAGGTCTTTATCAAACACATCACCACAGATCCTCCAGATCCTCTGCTGAGCGCCAGTAACCTCTGGGACTCATGGTCCCACTGCCTCAAACAGTCAATCACATTTCAAGACTATAGTTGATATTGTTCATCTCCCCTTTCCACTTCTTCCACTAAGTGTTGTTTGATAAAGATCTTTTTTTGGTCGAAACGTTACTTTGACACTTGTACTATTGCTGTGGTGACCTAGGTCCATCCGGGTGCTGCGTAAACCAAATTCCAGAGGCACAGCACCCCCTAGGTGCCCAGCAATTACATACCAACAGGAGGCGGGTCCTTTCCCCAGACCCCCATTGAGGCCAACGCGCAAACCCTAGATAATCACCCTTCTGCAGAGCTACGTCTCCAGGTCCAGGAGTTAACCAAAAGTGTGGCGGCGCTGACCCAAACCGTGCAGTCCATGCAAGTATGCAAGTATGCAAGTATCGTCCCCAAAGGAAAAGATCCAGCGGGCCTCCAGTCCAGATGACATCCCACGGCCACCTTCTTATCCATAATTGCCTGAAGGTTTCCTTCAAGCAAAGAATTGGGATAGTAACGCTGATGATCAGCAACAGGGCAAAGATATCAACCATGGAGGTCCACTCATTCAATATGGAGACATGTTCCACCGAGTGACTCATGCTTGCATGCTGCAACTGAAACTCCACTATTGCAGTTCCACCTTGTAGTATGTCACATATGAGTTGGTGAGCTGGAAGGCAGAAGGCAGGCAGGCTTGTGAGAAGCAGCAGGGTGAGAAAGTCGAAAGCTTACACACTGCACACACTTTCAGCAGCAAGACAGACATATTTGAGTAGTTCTTCAGGAAGCTGTGCGCCACCAACTTGAGCACATGCGGCAGGGTTGCAATTCAAACTGGCTAGGCACAGAGCTGCTACCAGATTTCACCTGTTATTGCAAACCACCAGGCTGGGCTTGAGGTTCACAGGCACCAACCACTCATCTGTCCAGCAATCCTTCGTGGTAGGACATTTGCTGGAATGCCTTCCACCTCTGTCCCAGCTGACACTACATTGACCTTGTGGCAGTTAGAGAGATGTAACATCTCTGGCCGTGCTAATTGGTCCACGTATCTGTTGTAACATGGACTTTGCCAGTGATGGCGTTGCACAGTGCACATCTTATCTGGTCAGAAACGTGTGCGCAGGGTAGGGATATCTCACCTGGAAAATAGTTATTATGGGAACAATTTACTGAGAAACAGCCACTGATATCATTTTTTTGAAACTGACGGAATGCCAGCATTTCAAACGTAAGCAATTTACAAATGTTGACATTCAGTCACATGGCTCATTGGTGGTTAGGGTGGAATTTCCTCTTTGTCTCGAGGGTTTGGCAGAAGGAGATCTGAGAACTTTCATGGGATAATGTAGACATGGCTTCTAACGCTGCTTGTGGTTGTGGTGTTGTTGTCACATCCTCTCTTTGAGGGGAGGAAGGTGGCCCTATTGAAAGTGACTGACAGAGAGGAAGAGGCCGAGAGTTCAGCAAAAGAGGCTCAGATTTGTCATGCATTTTAAATCCACTACACCTCGTCCTTGGATTTAAGATGCCTGATCATGCAGGTAGTGCTCAGGTTGAGAATATTTAAGCCTCGCTTGAGGCTCCGATGGCACAATGTACAAGCAACTTGTCGCTTGTCTTCACTACATTGGATGAAGAAGTCCCACATCAGGGAGCTCTTTTGAGCAGATAACATACTGACTATGAGTTGGCCACTGTGCTATTCCACCTTGCTTCTGCTTTTTCTGTGATGATCGGGAAGCATGCCCATCTCCTCTTCCTCTGAACTGCATACCTCACTATGATGCCCTTTGATCCATGTGGGGTCTAGGACCTCATCATCCCAAGCATCAGCTTCCCCCTGTCCTGACCCCTGCCCTCCTCTTCTTTTTGCCAGAGAGAAAGGTTTTTAGGCAATAGAGCAATAGGATTTTTTTTGCCAGAAAACAAGGTTTGTACGCAACAGAGCAAAAGGATTTTTTTGCCACAGAGAACAAAGTTTATATGGCACAGAGCAATAGGAGTTTTTACCACAGAGAACAAGGTTTTAGCATAACAGCGACAACAGGAGTGGCTGATGGAAGTATTCATCAGCCTGCGCCTGCAATAAAAAAATGCCTTGGGTTCCCCTGTATTTTTTATAATCAGCCAGGCAAAGCTGAAGGCTTTTGGCTGCAAGCTTAAGCTATCAGCTTTAGCAAGGTTGGTTATCAAGAACAAAGGGGTCTCCGCTCCATTTTTTAAAATTATTTAAATAAATAATTTTAAAAAATGACGTGGGGTCCTTCCCCATTTTTGACAACCAGCCAAGCTAAAGCAGACAGCTGGGGGCTGAAATTCTCAGGCTGGTAAGAGGCCATGGGTGTTGGCCCCCCGAGCCTAAGAATAGCAGACCGCAGCCACCCAGAAAAGGCCCATCTATTAGGTGCACCATTTCTGGCACTTTGTCTGGATCTTCCCATTTGCCCTGTGGTGGCAAGTAGGGTTCATATTGGTGGGGTTGATGTCACCTTTGTATTGTCCAGTGATATCAAGTCCACAGCTTAGTAATGGTGAGGCGTCTATAAGACGCCTATCCATTTCTAATCCTATGGTTGTATTGTAAATAAGCACACAGCCAGAATAAAGCATTTTATTTGAAATAAAAACAAAACACAATTTTCCATTTTTATTTAAAAATAACAAACACAGTTATGATCACCAAATGCCAGTGACCGAAGGTAAACTTTTTAACTCCTATCACGGCTGCAGGCTCTCGATGTCATAATGATTTTACCACCTATCAGAAGTAGTGTTTGTGGCACTGTCATGCACATGACAGCATGGCAAACACTGGATGTTCTGGCCACCCCATTCATGTGAAAATGTTCGGGGTTCGGGGTCAGGTACTGTTCTGGCATGTACCCAAACCAAATCTTTTCTTAACTGTTCGCCAAACCTGAACATCCAGGGGTTCGCTCATCTCTATTTATAATGTCCCTGTTAAATATTATCTGCCCTATCCTGTGCCATTGAATACATGTTTGAGCCTCACTGTGCTCCCTGCACAACATCTGACTCTCACACTGTGCCTCTTATGGAACATGACCTCCACACTTTCCTCTTCTTGCCATACTGAGTACCCTATTAACTCTGTTACTGTGCATCTCTTCTAACACCCCTCTGCATATTCTCCCTCCATACACTGTCCCCATGCTAGCCATCTCTATACTGCCCCCCACAATACAGTTTCTATATTGTGCCACCTCACACATCCTTCATCCTAATCTGTCCCTTTTTATTCCCACCATACTGACCCCTGACATATCTTTTCTCATACTGTCTTCTCACACATCCCCCTGCCCGTACTGTCTCTGTACACATTCCCCTTGACAATACTGTCTTCTCACACATTCAATCCATCTCTCCATTCTGTTTCCTCAAACACTCACTCACCCATATGGTCTCCTCTCACAGCTCTCTGTACCTGTTCATGTTGTCTCTTCACACACACCCCTGTTCATACTCTCTCCTCACTCATCCCCACCACCCATACTGTCGCCTTACATTCACTCCTGCCCAAACTGTCTCTTCACACAACTCCTCCTTCTTATACTCTCTCCTGACATACTGTCTCCCCACACATTTCCTTTCCAACTGTCTATATTGTTTCCTCATACATTCCTCCCCCTGTTCCTACTAGCTGCTCATACACATTCTCATCATACATACATTTCTTTCTCCATGTCAATCCTGTCTCCTGACCCATTCTCCTCTGCCCATACTGATTGCTCAAGCATCCTCCCCATCCATACTGTCTCCTCACATGTTTTCTACCCCTTGACCTTACTGTCTCCTCACACATTCCCCACATCCAACCTGCCCATACTGTGATACTTACCTTATAGCCATTTTCACCAATGCAGCGCATGAGTGATGTCAACATTTTCAGCTGATCTTGAAAAGTAATTTAATAAAACCTAAAATGCTAGGTTGTGAATTTGCTAAATGTAGGTTCACGACCGATAACAAACATGCGGGAACAGCAACAGTGTGCGAATGTATATACGGCATTCTTGTGGTTGGTGTGGATGGTGCACAAGTACGGTATCCAGCCTGTATGTACTAACAAAATGAAGAACTTGGCACTCAATTAGACGTGTGGTGAAGCAAAGTTCCTTTTATTATTGTAATCAAGGTTGTGTTAAACGCTTTCGGTCTTACATCAGACCTTCATCAGAACTGAATGCCTGGAAAGAGGAATCACGGAAAGTCCATGCTTGTGTAGTGCGACCTACATTGCTTGTGAAGGTGCTCCGTTTAACACAACCTTGAATGCAATAATACAAGGAACTTTGCTTCACCACATCTCTAATTGAGTACCGAGTTTTTCATTTTGTTAGTGACAGTGTGGTCG
This sequence comes from Oophaga pumilio, assembly GCA_009801035.1. Taxonomy (NCBI): domain Eukaryota; kingdom Metazoa; phylum Chordata; class Amphibia; order Anura; family Dendrobatidae; genus Oophaga; species Oophaga pumilio. The sequence continues at coordinate 9,719 of VIAB01006451.1, forward strand.
TATTTTGCCTGGTGTCTAAATCTAAAACTAAAACAGATACAGTATATACTCGTGTATAGGCCAACCCGAGTGTAAGCCGAGGCACCTAATTTTGCCATGAAAAACTGGGAAAACTTATTGATTCAAGTATAAGCGGGTTATGCATTGCCCCTCATCCCTATCCTGGTATGCATGGTTCCTCATCCGTATCCTGGTATACATGGTCTCCTCATTCCTACATTCCTTTCCTTGTATGCATGGTTCCTCATCCCTATCCTTGCATGCATGACCCCCTCACCTCTATCCTTGTATGCATGGTTCCTCATCCCTATCCTTGTATGCATGGTTCCTCATCCCTATCCTTGTATGCATGGCTCTTCATCCCTATCCTTGTATGCATGGCTCTTCATCCCTAGCCTTGTATGCATGGCCCCTTCATCTCTATCCTTGTATGGATGGTAATGTCATAACTATCCTGGTATGAATGGTTGTTCATCACTATCCTTATATGCATGGTTCCTCAACCCTATCCTTGCATGCATAGCCCCATGAGAAAAGCATAAAAAATTAAAAAATCCATCCTACTTATCTTCCCTACGTACCCTCGCAGCATCTTGTTCCGGTGCCAGCAGATCCTGCAGCTGAGCGATCACGTGTCCCCGCTCAATGAGGGAATGAATATTGACCTCTCTCGACACCTATGGGAGTGGAGAGAGGTGAATATTCATAACTATTAAGTAGCGTGCACCTGTGATTGCCCAGCAGCTGCTGGAAGCCAGCGGCTGCGGCTGACACTATGCGGGCTATAAGAGAAATGAATGTTCACTGCCAGCGCAGTGAATATTCATTTCTCTTTAGCAGTGGGCACAGGACTTAGCCTCAGCTGTCGGCACTTGCTTCCTATGACCCGCTGCTCCGCCACTCCCCCTCCCCCGCCATCTTCTGGGACAATGACTCGAGTATAAGCTGAGGGGGGTGTTTTCAGCATAAAAAAAGTGCTGGAAAACTCGGCTTATACTCGAGTATTTATGGTATTTAAAATAAAAAAAAGAACTTTTATATTAAAGATGAAGAAAATGAAAAAATCCACATGCCCTCACAAAAATTTTTCCTAAGTTTCAGAATTAGTGAGATCCCTCTTTTTTTTTTTTAAAAAAAAATGCACGTTTCAAAACACAAGGATCACACTCTAATTAACAAACAGAAACAAGCTTTGAATTCAGAATTTGAATTTAGTTGAAAAATCTGCAATTCGTTGTTTAGTACTTCCCCTACTAGCTGGCACTTTGAAAAAAAAAAACAGCTATTACACTGTGCAATCATAAAATGGCAGTCTGTGGCCAGGCCTTATGTTTTATAGACCTTTTAATAGCCCTCCTTATTTGCTGGGCTATACAATGTGATCAGATTGTTGTAATGCATTATATGTAAGCCTGCGCTGCCTCTCCTGATGCTAGCTCACTCATTGAGTGTATAGCATGAGTGAAATGTCACAGGGAATTTGTTTTTCTTTTTGCTTTGGCAATCCTCACCAATTGAATCGCAGATTGTTCAAATTTGTGCGTAGACATGGATTTCAGGGAATTCCATCCTCCGGTGATCCCGTAACAAATTCCGCCATTTTGCAATAATGTCCCCAGTCCTTGCCCTCATTCTGTAATAGTATCCCCAATCCAGGCCCTCACCGTGTAATTATCTTGTATCAATGACCCTAATGACAGTAATAATGTTCCTCTTTCTGGCAATAACATCCTCCGTAATGGCCCTCATCCTGTAATAATGGCCCCCATCCTGAAATAAATGTCCTCTGTTCTTGAAAAATGTCCTCCATACTTTAATAATGTCCCATGTACTGGTCCCCATCCTGGCAGTGAGTTCACGTGTTTCCCACGATGGGCATATCGATGTAAGCTGCTGGCCTTCATTTAGCATCTAGCCTGTGGTGTGTGTATAACTATTTTGGTACAGGGAGATTGTAGTTCTCTTTTTCGCAATATATTTCAGCACTGAATGTCTTTCCTCAGATGCATACTCAGCTGAAAATGGCCCTAGCGTTGGCAAGCCCCCTATATCCACAGGTCTAGTCACAGTTATACCCTCTAAGGCTGAGAGTTACTCCCTTGGTTGACAAGGCAAAAAAGAATGTCATAGTTTCCAAATAAATGACTATATTTGCAATTTTCTTGCTAAAGCAGAAAAACAGATTTGGGGTGCAAATCACTAAACAGATTTAACATCCTGCAAGATATGAGAACGTAAATGTGGCTGAGCATAAGCAAATTTTATTGCTTGAGCATAGATACTATATGATATTGATACATAGTTGGGGTATGGCTGAGTACAAAAATAACTATGATATACTTTATTAGGGCATGTAGTGTGTAGGTGGGGAAATTATCTACTGTACTTCATTGGTTTTATTTGTGAGAGGATATGTACCCTAATCTTATAACAGGTTGCTGTAGGGGGTTATTGTTTTCCCATATTTAATTACAAATTTTAATTAAGCCTACACACACTTTTATTTTATGAAGTCTTCCCAACTTGTAGTTAAGAAATTATGATAATGACCTCGGGGCTCTTCTGAACATTTACACATTTTAATTGTTAATCAGGTTAATTATCTTTTCTTGAAAGATATTATTAACAGGAAAGATTAGATTTAGACTCTTTTTAATTAGAACTGGATCCGAACTGCCCTTTAAATTTGTAGGGCTTGGCCCAGGAGTGGTAATTCTCATAGCAATGGGTTCCTATCTGAAGAAGTCTCCTTGTTGCTGATAAATGAGCTCTCATGATTTGATCGAAATGTGTGCTAAGACACCTAAATTAATAAGTGTAGTCTCTAAAGCAGTAATGCAATTCAAAATTCATATTTTCAAGGTTTGCTTGTTCATAAGATTGCATCTTTCAGTTTGTATGCTGCTCCAATATAGTCACATCAACCTGCATCTTGGAATTTATTTCATTTGTCTACTGGATACTGATCAATTTTGTTTATCGCAATAGATGTAGATGCTATTTTATTTAATTTATATTTCTTTTATTGATTATATACAAAAAAAAACATTTTTCTGGTGCAACTTAATTTATACCAAAATTGGAACAAAACATTACCGAGAGTAAAGTAATATTTGTTTATACAGTTGAAAGTCAAAATGATCCAAATTAAGTTAATTTCCCTTCAATGTCATTTAAAAAAGAGCATTCGTAGGTTCTATAAGACATAAATTCGATAGAATACAACAGCTACCATATAAATTTGATCAATGAAAACCATGTCTAAGTGCAACACTTCCTCCTAAGCCACATTCATATTGGCTTTGATTTTTTTCCCTTTTTTTCACTCATATCTCATTATATTAAATGACTTTCTAATGAATGTCTGTCAATAATTTACTTTTAAAAAGTGATGTTCGTCTCGTTATCAACACAGAAATGATAAAATCTATTGAGATTCAATCTCTAATGTAATCTAAGTAAAGGAATTATTCCCATTTAAGTGTGAAATATGCTGCATTTTAATGGAATTATTGAATAGTTTTTTTTCTCGTTTGCACATGCTTCCTCCATTTAAAACCACAAAGTGCAGAAAACATGAAAATGAAGCACGTAAGTGCTAGCTTGAAGCTAGCATCATGAATTAAGTATAACTGCAATTTTATAATTTTATATATTTATGGATTCATAATTTTTTTCTAACTAATGATCTAGTCACTTTTGTTTGCTTCTTCACAAATTAGCAAACCTTTTTGCTATTCTTGTTGAAAAACAGCATTATTTTAGAAAGTAAGCGATAAGAGAAGAATGTGGTCCTTTACAGAGATATTTTATTATATTGCTAATTTATATAAATATTGACAGAAATATTTTATTATATTT
>VIAB01006451.1:38609-64030 GCA_009801035.1 Oophaga pumilio
AACAGCCTTAAAGTTACAGCAATAGAGAAGGTTTTCAAATCTACTAGAGGAGGAAATTTCAGGAAAAAATTATTAAATCGTGAATCATTTTGGATCTTTAAGCTTAATACACAAGTACCATTAGGCTTGAATAAACGGCTAGATTTAATATTGCAATTGGATTAAAATTTATTCCAGGTATTTTTAGGTTTTCTAGATAATATTTTCATGATTTTTCGTTAGTCCTAATTAATTCTGGTTTCTTTCAAATATTTTTTCATCTGGCAAATTATCTTAGAGTATATGCTATACACGTTTATATTTGCGGTTTTGTGTATCATTATACAGTTTTTATATTCTGTCCTATCTGTTTTTTCCTACAAGGGGTTAATTTCTTAGGGTGTTACCTTGTGTTACCAATTTGTGTTACGTTCACCTGTGTTTCACATGTCTATATCGTATTTAAGTCTGCAGTATAGGGCATGTTGTAAACCATGAATAAGACCTGTTAGGTCGAAACGCGTCGGTTTCAGACCACCAGGGACCCCACCTGTATATGTCTTTTTTCTATCAAGATGGATTTTAATTTTATCCAATAAAAATTGAATTTTTATTCATTTTTGCGCTGGAGATTTTTTTCTACATGTTTTGATGCCAAAAAACATCACAGTAGCTTGATGCTACAACCATCATCTTTCACTCTGGGGATGGTGTTCTTGGGGTGATGAGCTGTATTGTTTTCATGCCATACATAGTGTTTACCTTGGGGCCAAAAAGTTAAATTCTGTTCTCATCTGACTACAGCACCTTCCTCCATACTTTTGGGGAATCTTCCACATGTCTTTTGGCAAACTCAAAATGAGCCTTACAATTTTTGTAAGCAAAGGTTTTTTTCTGTCCACTTTTCCATAAAGGCCACCTCTATGGAGTGTATGGCGTATTGTAGTTGTATGGAATGTCTCTGCTTGGGAACTCTGCAACTCCTCCAGGGTTACCTTTGGTGTCTGTGCTGAGTCTCTCATTAATACATTCCTTGCCTGGCTAAGTGTTTTGCTGGACGGCCCTCGTTGGCAAGTTTGTTGTGGTGGAATGTTCTTTCCATTTGATGCTAATGGATTTGATTGTGGTCTGAGGATCACCCTGATTTGTACTTAGCAACTTTGTCCCTGACTTGTTTGGAGGTCTTTTTGGTCTTCATGGTGTTGTTTGGTTAGTGGTGCCTCTTGCTTAATGATGTTGCAGTATCTGTGGCTTTTCAGAAAAGGTGTACACAGTATATGCGGACAGACCCTGTGACACTTAGATTGCACACAGGTGGATTCCCTTGCACTAAGCATGTGACTTATGAAGGTAATTGCTTGCACATGCCAATTTGTAGTTATTTGATCCAATAAATTTAATTTATGCCTATATTTTTATCACTTCATCAACTTAGACTAGTGCTGATGCATCATGAACAAATCATATTACAAACATATTTTAATACAGGTTGCAATGCAACAAAGTAGGTAAGAAGCCAAGGGGTGAATAGTTTCGCAAGCCACTGAATTTAAAACTCTGAGGACTCCTAGAACTATATCTAACCCATATTTATCTTTTTAAGACAAACACAGCATTAATAATGTCAATGTGACATCATCATAGAAACATATGTTAACTTGCTATTAACTAACAGTTTAATAAGAGCACACTTTTCAACTTTTTCTTGTTTTGTACATTTAAAATCAGACCAATAATGATTCATCTTAGTCATTTGTGATCGAACATCCTATTCTATGCCGAACACAGACTCAAACTGATGGTGTTCCTGTTACAGGTAACAAATATCCTGCTGTGACTGAGATTAGTTAAGGGCCATATGTTTCATAATGCCCTCCTCTTCCTCCCCACTAAAACTCTTGCCAAGAAAATAATAATAATCTTTATTTACATAGCGCCAACATATTCAGCAGTGCTTTACAGTTAAACAGTTTCAAGAAAAGAAGGCCAGTTGTGGCTTACTTTTAGTAGTTCTAATACCAGTAGGGCTATTGACAGTAGTAGTGTTGCTTCTAAGCAGGTCCCTGTTTTGGTGTATCATGTAAAATTTGACTGGTAAAATAGCTGTGCACAAAAATAATTGCTTAAGGCATGTACATTTTGTAAGTTAGTGTCAGTTTTGTATCTGCATTTTAGAGAATTGTCCTTTGGAGTTGAAAAAAAACAATTATTCCCCCTTTCATAAAACAATTTCACAAGAAAGGCAAAAAGCTCAGTACAGTCACTTGTGACAAGAAAGCACACCAACTAACTCTGATTTAAGATTTTTTTCTGTAAAAACTATTTTGTTGTCTTACTTCTACTTTCTGTTACATTAGGAATGAATAAAAAAAAAAGTGTAATTTTAATCCATATCTAGCAAGACATATGTGAGCTACATCATATCATTTTTCAATCGCACAGAGTCTGGCACATCTCCTATCTCTCTAACCCCTTGTCAACTGAATCTGTGTATAATTCCAAGACTACTATATTCATCTGCTGCACTTATATAACACTTTACAGTCTTGAGTATTCATCGATTTTTTTCAGGTTTTCACTTTCCATGTCTATTTCTGAGCTGTGATCTCTAATGTTCTCTTATTATTCTAGAGTCACTCTATAATGGCTGCTGCACTCAATGCCTAGGCTTTTATACAGGCTTCTATAGTCTGTCTTGAATGGCTGTGCTATACCATGTGATGTGATAGCTGCAAGGAATTATGTGGAATCGTGTGTGGATGTACTTGAGGTTATGTCAGAACTCTGTGACTGATACAAAATTCTGCAATGTGGAGCTTTGTATAAATTGAATAGCAAATTGTTTGTTTTCAGCAGGACTTGCAAATTTCTTAAAATTCTACTTGAATTCAATTTGCATAAATGGATTCCATCATCTCCAATTTTTACCCTTTATAACATATTAAACACTGACCAATTATTTTGATGAATCACTCATTTTCAGGTAATTGTAATAATAATAAGTAATTGTCATTTCAATTTATATTTTATAAAACAATAGTAGACCGGAAAACAAGCAATTTTGTTATATATATTATATATTATATTATATGATTTTTTTCCTCATCCTAGAGTGATTATTCATTTTCAATATTTAAAACTCATGGGTTGTTTAGTGAAAAGAGATTTTTATGTTAATGAAATAGGATATGTATTCTATAAAGGGAAGGCAGGAGGAACAATAAATAGCTAGAGACAGAGCTCCTCCACCCTTCAGTCTACATAGAATCTTAACAATAGTGGCTGCCATCTCCTAGAACAGTAATGTAAAAATCTGTCTTCACCGAATAAAATAATGTACCTTTTTATTTATTTTAATCACTTATATAACACCATTATTTCTACAGCGCTTCGCAGACATCATCCTTCAAGTAAGAATTTAGAAAATAAATGATGAGTCCTGGTTAAGAAAAAAGCAAATTTATCTGATAACATGTATTATAAACCTACCTATTTTCAAGTTTACTATTGTTTTATGAAATAAAAATTAAAACGACTGTTACACTTTAATCAATATGTGTGGGGGGGTGGCCGAGGTACGAGCAGAAGAAGACATGCATCGCATGAGCTCCTGTCTATAGGATTTATAAAATAACTTTCCCAGCTTTAATAATAATCCATCATCCCTCCCAATATCTCTCCTGACACCTCCTCCCTACCTGGGAATAAGATAAGAGTTTCAGATAACAGGTCAAAAGACCTGCTGGAAAACCCACAGTGAGCCTGTGGAGGAGGGAAGGGCAGGCTGTGCTGCAGACTTATGACCCCAGGAAACAGAAGCACGAAAACATCCATCACCAACCCAGTAATGATATGCGCTTGGCAAGGTGTGTGTATTGTAGGAAAAGATAGCTTTAAGTCTCTTCATTTTGTCTATGCAGACATTCCCTATGATCACCCAGCCTAGCTCGAAGCGCTGAGCAAATGGTGCATCATGAGGGCCGTTGATTTGCAGGCGTACCTTGTGTAAATGGAGGATGTCTCTCCCAAGTAGAACCAGGATTTCTAAGTTGTGATCTAGAGCTGGAATCTTGCTGGCTATAGCCTTCAGGTGAGGGTGATGAAGAGTGGCTTCTGGTGTTGAGATCTCTTCGTTGTTGGACGGTATCTGGTTGCAATCGACGAGTGCGGGTAGAGGTATTTCTATGGTATTTTCAAGAGACATTACCATAAGACCACTGGATCTTCTTCCAAAGACTTCTGAGATGCCACTTCAGGAGCCTAAGGTGTAGGGGTAGATGCTTTCCTTTAAGTTAAACAGATCAAAGAGTTCTGACCTTGCTAGTGATCAGTTGCTCTGATCGTCCAGGATGCTATACACCTTCATGGCCTTCTCTGGGTGACCCTTGGGATATACCTTTACCAGGCAAATCTTCGCACAAGACTTATCCCAAAGACCTTCTTCACAGATTTATGCACATGTAGAAGATAATTAGACAACAGAAAATACCAATCTGGAATAACAATCTAATAGGAAGAACTCTGTAGATATATCACCAAGTAAATCCCACATAAAAGGCAGGGATCCAGAGTTTTTTTAAATTCACAATTTTAATAAAGACAAAATACAAAAATTAAGACAGAGTATCACAAACCAAGCAGGTCAAGAGAAAAGGACAATTTTTCACCCACTATGAAAATTTGCACTATACAAAAACTGCAAATTTAATGGACAAATGTGAAATCACTAATTAAATCAGAATGTCCATATAATTAATCATAAAAATACATATATATAAGTGCTTAAGTGCATATAGTACCAAAAACGCAGTTATAAGTCCCAGTATGTTTTATTATCATCCATACAGTGATAAAGTGCTTATGTGCAATAGATAGGATAAATAATAACAGCAAGGACATGGGCTTGAATAGTGTACATGATCCTCGCTGTCACACTCCATATACTTGATTGTAACCTTACATTCCTTAGCAAGGTGTTTGGTAGAAGCACAACATCTGAAGCATACTCTAAACTTCTTTATAAGCTACTTGCGTTCCTGGAGAGGTTTCTTTCTGAAGCCGATTCATTTCTTCAGCGGATGTGGCTTCTTGTGGATGGGACACTGACGGTTTGGATTCTCGACTCTTTTACCCTTATCGTCTTCATCAGGAACCAATGCTGGTGTTGGAAGAATGTCAGTCTTTGTTTAGCAATACTGGGCCTCTACTTTTTCTGTCAATTTGACGAGGACTCTTATATTTGGGAGCGGATGGAGCTGTGCCGGTGGGTTCTCCACAGGTGAAACTTGGGTCGACCTTACGCTTTGCAATGTCTTTGATGAACTCATAGAAGTAGGAGAACGGAGGAAAGAACACCTGTTGTTCCTTTTTGTAACTTGTCCCTAGCATAGTCCACCTTTCTTGCACGTTATATGGCAGCTTGGCGACTATGGGTTTCACCCCACGTGCGGTGTCCAGGTAGCTGAGGCCAGGTAGATGTGTGTCTGTCTTGGCCAGCTGGAGTTCGAACAGCAGGTCGTTGAGTTCCTGGAATTTTGAAGTGTCCTTGTCAGATATTTTAGCAAAATTCTGTAATTGTTTGAGCAGTGCATCTTCTATAGCTTTAGGACTGCCGAAACCTTTCTCTAGTCTGTCCCATGCGGTTGTGAGACCAGCCACTGGATCCCTGATGTAAATGGATCTGAGTCTCTTGATTTGCTCTGTGAATCGTGGTCCCAGCCACATGATCAGCAGTTCCAACTCTTCAGACGCAGTAATGCCGAGGTCACTAATTGCGGTTTTAAAGGCACACTTACACCCTCTATAGTTTTCGGGTAGGTCATCGAACCTTGTGAGAACGTTGTTGGTGAGTTCTCGGCGAATCATGTACCTCGCAAAGTCGGACATGGCTGTTCTTTCTGACTTTGGGAGCACACTTGCTGGCTGAGTAAAGCTGTTCACTTTGGCTGTAGTTTCTTGGTTCAGAAATGTGGGAAGGTATGGAGCTGCATAAGCGTTTAACCCAGCAACCGGTTTGGTGTATGCAGTCTCTGTCATATGCGAGGCTGGAGCCATGCGGTTGTCAAAGGTAAAGTGACTTGCCGTCATGTTAGGTTGCATGTAGACATCAGCATATGGAGTTTACTGAGGTGTAGTGTTGGCTGCATGTTTGAGAGCGAATGAGATTCAGGTTTGGACACTGGTTGTGCGTTGGACTGACCTTGAAAACTGGGAGATGCAGGCGAATCAGCGTCTTTGTGCCTAGGAGAAGTGTCGCAACTGACAGGAACGTTAGTGTTGGTCAGTGGTTCGTTGTTTTGGCTTAGTACATAGTCTCTTGTGTGCTTAAGGGGGTCTTCTGTATCGATCTCACACAAGCTGATACTGTCCTCTTAACTCCCACTTAAAGCTTGTTCAAAGACCTTTAACCTTGCCATGGCTGTCGCATTCCTTCTCCTAAGGCTTCTATTTCTGCCTTCTTACATGAAGATTCGGCTACTATGTCTGCCTTCTTGCATGCAGATTCAGCTTCCATGTCTACCTTCTTGCGTGCTGATTCATAGTTACATAGTAACATAGTTAGCAAGGCCGAAAAAAAGACATTTGTCCATCCAGTTCAGCCTATATTCTGTCAGAATAAATCCCCAGATCTACATCCTTCTAAAGAACCTAATAACTGTAAGATACAATATTGTCATGCTCCAGGAAGACATCCAGGCCTCTCTTAAACCCCTCGACTGAGTTTGCCATCACCACCTCCTCAGGCAAGGCATTCCAGATTCTCACTGCCCTAACAATGAAGAATCCTCTTCTATGTTGGTGGAAAAACCTTCTTTCCTCCAGACGCAGAGAATACCCCCTTGTGACCGTCCCCTTCCTTGGTATAAACAGATCCTCAGAGAGATATTTGTATTGTCCCCTTATATACTTATTCATGGTTATTAGAATGCCCCTCAGTTGTCTTATTTCTAGACTAAATAATCCTAATTTTGCTAATCTCTCTGGGTATTGTAGTTCCCCATCCCTTTAATTAATATTGTTGCCCTCAGCTTCCATGTCTGCCTTCTTGCATGCAGATTCATCTTCCATGTCTGTCTTCTTGCGTGAAGATTCGGCTTCCATCTCTGCTTTCTTTTGGGCGAAGAAGGCTTGCACTTTCATAGTCTCCGCTTTGGCATGCGCTCTTATAAGCTATTCACTGAAGGTAGAGCATTTTGATGCACTTGATCTGGAGGAGTCCTTTGAGTATTTAGCGGACCTGGATTTGCGAGATGAAACTTCCGTGATCTGCACGATATTTGCTTCCGTTTTATTCACGATGTCGCGCACAGTCCAGTCTTGTTCAGAATTGAGTTGTTGAAAGCTCTGAAGTTCCTTTAGAGATTCTGGCATGTTTAATCTCACCAAGATGGAGGTATATTTTTTATACATGTTCCTTTCTCTTTATTGTAAGCTGTATACTGTTCTTGGTGGCAGGCCTCTCTTTCCACTACTCTGACTCTTCAAGGCAGTATCAGTCTCTAAATCCTTAGCCATAAATCTCTTAGATGACTGTATGATTATTGTACTCACATGCAATGCGTCCTCAGATAGTTCCAACTCGGCCACATTGACTTGTAATAAGTTAATAAGAGTCCAGGAGAAACAGAGTTGATTTTCTCTGAAATCTTGTATTAAGTACAATGCAGCAGGTGGAAAGAGTAATTCCAAACAGAGAAGTACATATCTACATCCAAAAATGGCTACAGCAAACTAATACTGAGGAAGAAGGGAGGAGCAAGGGCTAACATCAACAACTACAGGGGAGGAGAAGGGACAAACTTCAAAAGGCAGTGCTTCTGCCTAGTAACAACAAAATACAATGCATAATATAGAAAACACACAAGCTGTTCACATTCATGGGACGCAACAGTATGTCTATTAATAACACACTGAATTGTTTCTCAAATGAAAAGGCCAATTTTTGACTTTTACAAGGAAATTATAATTTTGCAATAGGACAAATGGGCTTTGGCGGTGATTTTTGTATTAATATTTTCATTAATAGGTGTCTGATGCCCTTACGGCACCCATTTTTTCCCCCTGGGGGTTATCTTCTATATGCCCTCTTAATCTCCAAGTTTCTGGAGGCAGTCCAGGAATACCTCCAGGGCAATTAGCGTTAGCTTTGTTCTCCTTTTTGACATTTCTGTCTATTCTTTTGGTGTTTATTCTTATTTTTTGTTTATCTCTTGTTTAAGTATTTCCCCGTTCCATTGTCTCTCCCCTTTTCTTCCCTTCTGCCTACATATCCAAAGCTAACGCACAATGCCACATGAACATTGTTTAGAGCTTTCAGTGGGCTCTTTAAATGTTAAAGGACTACACAGCCCTGAGAAAAGGTCTATTTTATTAAATCTCCTTCATAAAAGGAAATTGAACATTGCTTTCTTACAGGAAACACACTACTGTCAAATTAAACCTTATAAGTAGAGATGAGCAAATATTTCAATATTCTATTTGAATCACGATCGCCAAATTTGCAATATTCGCCAATTTAATCACAAAATATAGCCGAACGCCATACACAGCGCAAACGCCGGTGTTTACCACGCAGTGGTTCTGATCAGCGATAACGTTACCGCCAGTAGATCGTTACCATCGTCAGAGCCCTGAGGGGTCACGCTGTCAGATGTCGGCATGACCCCACAGAGATTCTATGACCCGCAGTAAACCCGCAGGCTGATGAGAGACTACTCTTCTGATCAGGCTATGTCTGCTGTCACTGATAACAGTGATGGCAGGAGCCACTGATGGTTGAAGTAGTCTCTCATCAGCCGATGCCTGAGCTCAAAGATAAAAAAAATGTGCAAAATAATTAAATATATATTCAAATAAAAACACATTCTATTCACCTAACACCAAATCCTCAATGCACTTGTCTCTAATAGAAAAAGTATTGTAAAAAAACATATACTCACCTTAACGCCCAATCCCCAATGCCCTTGTCTCCTATAAAAAATCTAAAATAATTAACCACAATATATTCACTTGTCCACCATATTCCACGTAATCCCGAGTGTCCCACGGCGATCTCACGTTTAGAACAGTCACATCGGGAAATCTGACTGCTCTAACCAGCCGCCAGCGACACATTGACAGGAGCGTCATCACTCCCACAGTGTAAAGCGCTGAGCTGCTGTGAGAGGTCACACAAGTTCATCAGCTGATGAACTCTGGTGAACTTTCTCATGCATTGATGGTGCCATAAGATCAATGAAGCTGATCTGCTGATGTTCTTCAGTGAACTTTCTAACCGCAGTTCAATGCTATACACTGCAGGAGCATTTACCTCCTGTGTCAATATGTAGCTGGCTATCTTTGAGAGCAGTTACATCAGTGACTGCTCATAAAATCATCAAGATCATCGTGGGACATTATGGATTATTATTTTCTCAGAGAACAGGTGAGGAGTATTGTGCTTCATTATTTTATTTTTTTGTTACAGGAGATGTTGGCTTCAGTGGATTAGGCATGCAGTATGGTTTAATTTAGATTCAATAAAGAAGTTGGTGTCATTATTTCAATTAATGGACTTTATTCTGGGTGTGTGTTTTTTTATAATATCACCATGGGGTTAGTAATAGGGGCTTCTTATAGACACCACTCCATTACTAACCTGTGGGCTTGATATCACCTGACAATACAAAGGTGACATCAACCCCTTTAAACCATTACCTCACTTGCCACTGTGGTGACCTCGGTGAGATCCCTGCTAGCAGAAGCAAGATCACCACAGTTCAAGTGAACCACAGTGAAATTGTCCCTGTGCACTGCAGTGAACTCGCCTCTGCACCGTGAGACTTTTTCTCACGGTGCTTGTTTGGATCTCACCAAAGTCACCGCAGTTCAGCCCAGCTGGGAATGCAGCCTCAGTGACCGGCAGTAACCTCGATGACATCACCGCTAGTGACTGAAACTACTCTCACAGCAGCTCATTCACCCATGGTTCTCAGCCTGGAAGGTCGCATCTTGGCACCGATGAATGCTCCCTTAAGCCACTCCTGCTGTCACTGTTATTAGTGGCAGCAGGTGTAGGCTGATGGGAATAATAGTCCCATCAGCCGTCGCCTGCTGTCATTGTTCTCACTTGAATACAGCTAATCACCAGCAGAGCAAGGGAGAATGATGAGAGCCCTCTTCAGCACCCGGCGCCAGGGAACAGAGCTTACTGTACCGCTGCTTCCTTAGCATCAGCCGTGTGGCACTGGTGTGGCACATGGTTGCCACACTGTATGTAATCATATATAATGTATGTAACCTATCCATTCTATCCTGTCAGGTCCTGCTGTGATTTCACTGTACGCGGCTGCTGAATTGCCAACTTTTTTTCTATCTAGTGGCAACGCAATTATTTTCCCACACTTTTACCGAATTCTACCAACTATTTTCAATTTTAAGAAAAAATGCTTGTGTTTCCAATAATGAATCCAAATGTGCCATATTCATGCCGAATTTATGTTTGGCAATCGTTTTCCAAACATATTCACTCATCTCTACTTATAAGATATCCATTTATAGCTTTCCTACGGTTTACCACAGTTCATCTCCTGCTCTAAGTCCAGAAGCTTCTGCATAATCATATCTCTCTCAGTACCATAGGTACGCATGGATTGTGCAGATGGAGAAAGTCATCTTCTAATGGTCAAGGGCCTCATAGGCCCCAAGAAGTTTGCCTCCCTATATTTACCCAACTTGTTACAGGACTAGGCTCTTTCTGCATACCTAGACCAAGTGGCGATTTTTGCAGAAGGAATATTAATACTAGGGAGACACTTCAATATAGCCTTTGATCCTTCTATAGATAACTCAAGGGGAGCATCCTCCCTCTCATGACCCAGGCAATGTTGTATACTAAAAACCTACAGGAACACCAATTGATTTACACCTGGCGACTTCTTCTCACGACAAACAGAGACTTTTTCCTTCTACTCAGACGCCCATGATGTGTATACAAGAATTTACTATTTCTTGTTAAGACATCAGGACATTTCTTTGCTTCTAGGAACCAATATAGATAATAAAATCTTCTCGGATCACGCACTTGTTAGTTTTGCAGTAGCGCTTCCTGCCTTTAGGGCCACACATTGGCGTCTCAATTCAACCCTCCTGGATGACTCTGTAGTGAGAATAGATTTTCAAAATTTTCTGGCACATATTTCACAGAAAACTCTGTTGAGGGAACAGACCCCTGTATTTTATGGGAAGCACACAAGTGTATGATTAGAGGTATCCTCAATAAGCATGGGGTCCATAAACAAATAGGGAATGTGCTCACGAGGTTGAAGGTCTATTGGGAGAGATCGAAAACTTAGAGAGATTATACTAACACTCTCTGTCTGAGGACTTAAAAAGGTCTCTGATAGTAAAACGTGAATCTCTGGGTTCATTTGATCCTTCTAGTGACCGATGTCCTTGCAGCTGCTGATATCTAGATATCTATTTCATGCCAGTGACATGTTGCTCTGTAGCAACCATATAAGGTGAGTGGATCCTTTTCATTGCCACCTTTTTGTTATCATTTAAGAATCTGTTGTGCTTTCTTTCTTTCCCAGTTTTGTTGTTTGCATTGTCATTATTATGAACACAGCAATAAAAGTTGAAAGTCTCTGGCTAGAGCACTAAGAATACAGAGAGCCAACACATATATACCTTCAATCATGGATTAATCGGAAAAACGCAAGCACCGCCTCTCTGATATTGCGGAAATGTTTAAAAATGTATATTCTTCACTATATTCAATAGACTCAACTAATCCTTCTACACAAAGTGCTGACTTTAAATCACACATTCAAACATACATTGAGGAGTCTGATTTTCCTTCTTTGTTCAAAGCTGCAACAGATTCGAACTGCCATTTACTATAGGGGAACTACAAACAGCTGAAAGGGAAACTAAATCAGGGAAGGACCCCAGCCCTGACGGGTTTCTTTACCAAATTATAGTTTGTTTTTAGATTCTCTTTCTCTCCATTTTATTTCTAGCTTCAATGCTTTATCCAAAGAATCTTCTCTCCCAGGAGATTCTCTGTGAGCACACATATCAGTTATATGGAAGGAGGGAAAAGACCCATCCCAATGTCAAACTACACACCTTTTTACCTTCTTAATGTGGACATTAAGCTGTTCACAAAAATGATTGCATCCAGACTGTCTCCACTATTATCGGATATTATCCATATGGACTTGGCAGGATTTAGACAGGATTTATGAGAGGTAGAGAGGCAAGAGATAATATAACCAGGGCTTTGAAAGCAAAATATAGAACAAGACTTAAATCTCAGCCCCTAATGCTTCTGTTCACCGATGCAGAAAAAGCATTTGATAGGGTTAACTGGATATTTATAAATTAAACACTTTCTCGACTGGGCCTGAAATCCAATATGTTAAACTGGATTTCAGCATTGTATTAAAAACCAACAACTTGTGTAAAAGTTAACTGGGTCCTATCTAAGGATTTCAGCATATGTAATGACACGCGACAAGGGTGTCTGTTTTCCCATTTTATTTTCATTCTCATATTGGAAGCATTTCTTAGGAGAATTAGATCTAACAATAACATAGCGAGTCCCTGTATTCGCTGCCTTCCTTACAAGATTGCGGCCTATGCAGATGAACTGCTTTTCTACACCAATAAACCAACTAATTCTTTACCTAATTTGATGACAGAATTTAGTACATATAGTAGCCTTTCAAAATTCTAAACTAATTTTTCCAAACCCGAAGCCTTGAACATTAATATTCCACATTCTGTCCTGGCGCCCTTGAAAACAGCATTTAATATTTAGAAATATTTAGAAATATTGCTACTGAATGATATTGAACTAACATATTCTCTTAATTTGCCTAGGTTACTTAAATTGGTGTACAGGGACTGCTCAAGATGTACTCGAGGAGTGCCTTTACATGGTTTGACAGAAGTGCACTCTTTAAGATGAATAGTCTCCCTAGTATTTTATACGTCATTCAGGCTTTTCCGATCAGCATTCCCTCATCCTTCTTTAGGAGTCTTGCGTCAGTCCAAACCAAATTCATATGGTCGGATAAAACTCCACATATCAGTAGGGTAACACTGTATTGTCCAAAGTCCTCAAGGGGTATAGGGCTACCAGATTTCAGATCATATTATATTGCCTCTCACCTCTCCATAGTTCTGGATTGGTGTAGGAATGGATCTGGGAAAGCATAGGTTGGTATTGAGCAAAGTTTTACAAACATCCCTCTAATAACTACCCCTTGGCTTGATTTATCTACAATTTCTACACTCAAAACTCATCTGTTAATTGGGAAGACTCTGACATGCTGCAATAATTCCTTGGTTTGTTCATCAATTCTGCCCCCATATTCCTCTATGTACCTTATCTTGGGTAATCCATTTTTCCCTCGGGAATAGAGGATGACGTTTTCGGTCATGGTAAAACAAAGTCAATTTTAGAGTGACACACTTTGGACAGGGAAACTTGTGGCCTTCAAAAGAACAATTTCAGGGTCTCTTAACTACTTCTCCCTTGGGACACTGGAGAATTGGCCAACTTTCCCATTTTCAATGGGAGAGACATCTGGGTTGCACCTTAACTAGGGATCAGTGGAGGCAAATACTCACTTTGTGACAGAAATCATCCATCAGCTCGTGATTTCAGGAGGCCAGCTATAAACTGCTTTCTCGGTGGCATAGGGTCCTACACTCTATATTTCCAGATGCTAGTCCCATTTGTTGGAGATATGGGGAGGATGAGGGTGACCTACTACATATTTTCTGGACCTGTTAACTTCTTTCTCCTTTCTGGGGAAAAGTACAACTATTGATTTGTAAATTCACTGATCTTATCTCAGACTTTGACCCAGCTCTCATCCTTCTCCATCACAGCAACATCCCTTTAAAAACATATAAAAATTAATTCTGACACATTTGATCACATCTGCTAGAGCATATATTTCCTTGCTATGGAAAAGTAAAACTATCCCGATTATAACACTTTGGTTCTCCAAAATAAATGAGATAATGTTAATGGAGGAGCTCACCTCCACGATCAATAACTCCCATAATATATTTATATATTTTATAAAACATGGTTCTACTGGCTGGAGTTTAAATTTTCCACTAATTACCTGATGTTACCCTTACCCTCTTACCCATACAGTCCTTCCCCCACTTACCTTTGTCATTATTTCTTTTATTACCCCTCTTTGTTAATTCACATGAATATGTAATATTTAAGTCTGAGTCACCACGCCGGCGTATCCTAAAACACGGTGAACCAATCTACTACCAGCGACTTTACCTTGGATTGCATTTACTTCTTTCATTTCATTTCATTTTCAAATGTTTTGGAAATACTGTTTCTTGTTATGGTTATGTGGTGATGTTTGACCTACTACTTGTGGCACAATGAGTACCCGGTGTTTGCATTTGTATTTATATTCCCTTTTCAAAAACTTAATAAAGATAAATTTATTAAAAAAAAAAACTTTGTGTGGAGATCAATGATGACAATATTATTTAGAGTTGAACTTCATTGACATTTCTAATAGAAAAATAATATGTGTATTTATTGACAGAATGATGGGTGCAAACTAAATTGTCATCAGATATTTTTACTGCTACAGAAGTTATTTCTGTATACTACAAGCTGCAGTAATATTCCTTTCTCACTTGTTAATGTCTTCAACATCGACTTTTAAACCTACAGATTGTTTACAGTGGTTTAAAAAGTTGATTAGGTCTGTAATAGCATATGTTTTTGCATATGTTTTGAATACATAAAGTAAAAGATAACTGTATGGATCCCATTAATCTCAATATAATAACAGATGAATTATAGATAGAATCAGCAAAGGCTTTCCACATTTTTACACACATACAGTATACAGCAAATGTAAGGCTGCTTTCACACATCAGTTTTTTGACGTCAGGCGCGGTCCGGTGTGTTTTTAAAAAAACGGCTCCGGTACCGGATGCGTTTTTTTGGCATTGACTTTCATTAGCGCCGGATAGCGCCTGATGTCATTGCGTTGCATCCATTTTTGGCCGGATCCGGCGGAAATGTACATTCCGGCGGCCGGACAAAAGGGTCACTGCAAGGTTTTGCTTTTTTTCCGGACCCGCCTGATAGTGCCTGAATCGGCGCATCAGGCGGCCGGAAATAATAGAAGTCTATGGAACCGGACCAGTCTTTTGTGCAATCCGTCAAAAGACTGATCTGGATTCTGGAAATCAAGGACTACTACTACTACTACTACTACATTTTCCACTGTCTCCGGACATGCGAACCTGCATTTTCCGGCTGCAAAACTTCTTTTTCCGGGTTCAAAAGTTCAAGTCGGATCCAGCAAAAAAAACTGATCCGTTGCATCAGTTTTTTTATTTCAGCGCCGGATCCGTCCTATCAGGTATTCGACGGATTATGCCTGACACAAAAAAACTGATGTGTGAAAGTAGCCTAATGCACATCTATAGACTTGGAGAAATTATTTATTTTAGTTTATTGCACTTTCTGCATAGTATTGGTTTTGAATATATGAACATTTGCAATGGGTTATTTTTATATGGTTATTGATTTTATATGTTTTTAATCATTACTGTAAGAAACAGTTTTTTATTAAGGTATTTTGAGTGTTGATAGAGTTGTATCTGATTGACACGTGAAGATATAAAATGTTTTCTGTTTGCAGTTTTCATTTTTTAACAAAATAATTTCTACGTTATAAAATAGCATTCCTCTGCAGGGCATAAAGTGTATTTTAATTGAATTGTTGGCAAAAGTCTTTCACTGCTAATTTCATGCAGCTTGTACAACCTTAGTTACAGCCAAAATATTAACTCATATGCCATGATGAGTAAGAGGACTCTAAATTTATGTTCACACTTACTGAAATATTCTGGAAATGTTCTATTTCTAAGAATATTTCCCTATTCTAATGGCTGTATGAGATGTATAATAATATATATCCTCTTCACTTATATTTGTATATTAAGTTAAACTGTAACTAATGGAAAGTCATAGAGCAGGGTGAATGTTTGAAGTCAAATAAGTCTTCCTGATTTTATCATGTTTTTCTCTGGATAAAATGCTTGTAAAGTTACACATGCAGATTTCCAACCATTTTTTTATTTAGTCAAACAAATATTAAATTGAAATGATTGTCATAAAAGCTGACCTTTTAACGTTTGGCTAAACACTTTAGAAAGCTGGTCAGCCATTCTGCTGACTACCCAACTCACTATCTACTTCCACTCTTCCCATAGAAGTAAATATACACCTTTAGCAGAGAATTCATACTTATTTTCATAGAAAGGTATAAGGGGCTGTCACTAACCATTAACAGGAAATTACCTCTAGTGGCAATCAAGAACCTTAATTCTATTGTTATCGACTGACATTACAATATATCCTCTAATATCACCATGGCTTTCGCTTGGAAGAAATTTATAAGTGTTTACTTCAACATAAAAATAGGAAAATTAGAAATTTATAGGATTTAGTTAGACATTTGTTAAATTTATACCACGATACAACACAATTATTTCTAAATAAAAAAACAATGACAAATGGAAGCAGTGAGCCCAAATAAAATATAACAATCTAATGAATCGAAAGGCAATATAAAGTTGAGAAACATATATTGTAATGAAACTGGTTTTGGACACAGTGATCCATCCAACCCAGGACACAAATCATCAGCATTTGAATGCTCCAAAAGAAATGCATTCTTATACAAATACGTTCTGTTCCTTGTCCTCTCATATTTTTTCAATTCATTTATTATCAACACTCTTACTGTTGTCACTATTTGGCACTATTGTGCTTTGATTACTTGAGTGTGCATGTATATACATGTTTGTGTACATATATTTGGCCACTTGACAGCTCATCTACTATATATATTTATCTATATATCTATACATATAGATATATATAGATATACATACAGGTGCATCTCACAAAATTAGAATATCATCAAAAAGTTAATTTATTTCAGTTCTTCAATTCAAAAAGTGAAACTCATATATTATATAGAGTCATTACAAACAGAGTGATCTATTTCAAGTGTTTATTTCTGTTAATTTTGATGATTATGGCTTACAGTTTACTTTTTGTACTGAAGAACTGAAATAAATTAACTTTTTGATTATATTCTAATTTTGTGAGAAGCACCTGTATACACATAGTGCTGAGAGAGTTAATAGAGCGTATCAGGGCAGGGTTTTACAAGCAGTAAAGAGATGGGTGGGACTGACTACACACATATCCCACCTCGGAGCGTGGTATGGCACATAAAATGGAAACCAAGAGTCTCATCAGTGTCTGTGACTGCTAGTGTGTAGACCTACAGCGTGTTTGCTAAAGGACAATGACCTGAGCGCACAAACATGCAATACTATATGGACTGTTTAATTTTTGTTTTTTTCACTCTGTGCTGGAACATGCTGGATTTTTGTTTGAATATGCTGAGCAGTTTAATAAATTGTTGTAATAAACCTGCCTGGATGATTTACTGAAACCGCTTCCTGTGCCTACCACAACCACAGCTGAGTGAGTGAAACCCCTACAATTGATGCTAGAAGCACGGGCACAAATCCCAGGGGAAAGTATGATGGCTGCAGAGATACTGCATGTCCTGGGAGACAATATGGATGAATTGATAAAGCAACTGGTGCAGGCTAACCTCCAGCAGCAAAAGCTGTGACAGCAGGAACACCAGCAGGAGTGACAACAGTAGCTGCAGATGCAGCAGCACAGCAGGCAGCAGATGAAACTCCTAGCCAAGGTGATTCATGGCAGGGCAACTGCCCCACCCACAAGTAAGGAAGATGGTAAAGATAGCCTTGCAAAAGATGACCTCGGGGATGATGTTTCAGCATTCCTGACTGTTTTCATAAGGGAGGTGGAACAGGAGAAATTGGAAAAGGAGCAGTGGGCGTAGGTTCTGGCTCCATATATAACAAGTGAACCGCAGATGGCCTATCATGACCTAGCATTGCAGGACATAAAAGAGTATGCCAAGTTGAAGACTGAGATCTTGGCACGCTTATGGGTAGCGCTGACTGTCAGGGTGCAATGAGGGCACCACTGGACCTATTGTGTCAAAAAACCTCCCTGGTCCCAAATGTTTGACCTCCTACACCTGGTATAAACATGGTTGCAACCTGAATCTTCCTCCCAAGCACAGATGGTGGAGAGGGTCATCATGGGCAGGTTCATATACTCCCTTCCGAGGATGGTGCAATCCTGGGTTGCCCAATGAGATCCTTGAAATGTCAATGACCTTATGGGTCTGGTGTAAAGGTACCAGGCGATTGAGAGTTCCTTGGGGAAGCAAAGGGGTCTTAGCATCTCCTTACTGGGGTTTTCAAAGGGGGTGGAAACCCAAAAGAGAAGAACTACAGGCACATCTGGGGGGGCCTTAAAGAGACCAAGAGGCATCTGAGTTTTTGCCAAAGGTCCCATACAATAATGTAATTTGTTTGAAATGTCACATAGTCACCCATTGCCCCATGACTGCAAAGACAATCGACTGCAGAATAGAAGGGTGCTGCTCATATTTTGCATATCCTGCCTGCAGTGCTGTCCCTCCACAAGGCGAGGGGCCACAGGCATGTCCCATATCATTGAACAGAGTGAAAATGACTGGTCTGATGGACTTGGGTAACCTTAGTAAGAGCCAGAATTCCTCATTGGATTATTATGGTGGGTGCCCACTGTATCCATAGGGACGCTATGGACTACCCTGTGGCCTGAGTGGTCATAGACACAAAATGTGGCACTGAGTCCCATGAGGTGGGCATTGTCTAGAACCTATTGCACCCTGTTATAATAGGGCAGGACTTTACATTGTTTTGGACTTGTGAGGACGCCTGGTTGCCTGGACAACAGCCAGGTCGCTCCTAAAACAACCTTGTTGCAGGCCACAGCTGACCAGTTTCCCTTTTGTGTGCTTGTTGGCTATGAGGATGAGGCAGCATCCTGGAAGGCCAACCTCCCTGAGCTGGAGGTGTCTGGGGGAAACCTTGCAACCTCCCAACTCAGGAACTTAACCCTAAATGGGGAATTTGATTGTTAGGCATCGGTGGGATCCGAATCTGGATCTGAGGAGTCTGTGGTCTCCCATCCAGGCCCAGCCAAGGCAGATGCTGCTCAGCTTCGCCGTTGATCCCAACGCCTAGCTATTACCCGAGCCACACAAGCTGTTACTAGAATCTTTGTTCATAG
Organism: Oophaga pumilio; assembly: GCA_009801035.1. Classification (NCBI taxonomy): domain Eukaryota; kingdom Metazoa; phylum Chordata; class Amphibia; order Anura; family Dendrobatidae; genus Oophaga; species Oophaga pumilio. The sequence continues at coordinate 57,817 of VIAB01006451.1, forward strand.
TAGCCTTAAACCTAGGTTACAGAACAGGAAAAGGCTGTTATAAGTCCAGAAATGCCTCCACTGAGCATGTCCGTGACATGGCGAACCGTGATGGGTGGTTAATGTCAGCTGATCCTCTGACCTGGCATTGCCTGATTGGTCACTGATGACGTCATCGGTGATGCGATTGACGAGATGGCTGGGGGCAGAGCTTAGCCCTTAAATAGCTTGTCTGTCCGTGGCACGGCACGGTTATATCATACTAAAATAGGCAGTGCTCATGTGTGGATGTACCAGAACCTGGGCTCCATGTGCTCTCTAGCTTTGCTCTCCGGGACCTGCCAATGCCAGAGTTCGCTCGGCTTATTAGAACAGGTCCTTCAGGCAGGATTAGCTTATGCCAGGCAGGTAGTCAATGTGGCGCAGTCTTGCTACACAAGAGGGTAATGATACACCCTGAGCAGACTGCGGGGCATGTAACCTGGGCATCGCCTGCCAGCTGAACAGAGAGTTGCTCAGTCCGGTCACACACCAGCTGGCAGCACGTGGGCATCGCCGCCAGCTGAACAGTCAGTTGCTCAGTCCGGTCGCACACCGGCTGACAACACGTACGCCTGGCGGGAGTCGCATGCACTACCTATTCGTCTGGCAAGTGGCTTCTGTGCAGTCAACAGGGCTACATCTACGCCAGCCTACAGCACATCTCCTGTGAAGTTAACGGGGATAGTGCAAATATCTCTCTCCTTGTGTGAAGTAACACAGGCGAGATCTAATATTATTCTTTAGTTGTCAGTTGTTACCTTCATACCCAAAGGGTGTTCGGCAACAGTGACTCTAACTGCATCGCAGACCCCGGGTTTGGTTGCAATCCATTATCTAATAAAGTTGTTGTAACCGAGCTCATAACATCGATATTGTGATTGTACTTACTGGTGTTGCTCAAGAGTCAGGGACTGACAACTGATACCCATACTTTGCCATAAATGGGGAGTTACTATACTGAGTCACCAAGCTGAGAGGGGAGGTAATCAAGCAGTTACTGGTGCCAGGACCAAACAGCCACAAGGTATTAGTCATGGCCCATACACATAAGTTAGGTTGTCATCTGGGGGTAGAAACAACCCAGACACTGATATTCCAGAGGTTATATTGGACCAGATGTCACAGAGAAATCTTAAATCATTGTAGGCCATGTCCCACCTGCCAGCTGACCTCCCCGGTGGCTCTCTTCCATATCCACTTACTGCCATTGCCTATCATTGAGGTGTAATTTGTTCGCATAACTATGGATCTAGTCAGACCCATGGTCAAGTCCACCAGAGGTCATCAGTATATCTCAATGGTACTGGTACCTGGAGGCCATACCACTATGAAACTCCTCCGCCAAGTGCATAGCCCAGAGTTGGTCCACATCTTTTCTAGAATGGAGCTGCCAAAGGAGAATCTAACAGCCCAAGGGACCCCATTTATGTCAAAGGTGATGAGGGAGTTGTACAAAACAATGAAAATCACACAACTATGGACCTCAGTCTACCATCCATAGGCGGACGGCTTGATGGAAAAATGTAATTAAACTTTGAAGCCCTTGATGAAGAAGGTTGTAGAGAAACACACATGCCTCTACTGGATTGTCTACTTTTGAACTGTTGCATGGCCGGCACCCCCATAAACTCCTGGACATAGAAAAGGAGACATGGAAGGGGAAGTCTACACTCTACAGGAGTGTAATCAAATATGTGGCCCATATTCAAGAGAGAATTGCCAAGGTGATGCCCATTGTGAAAGAATACCTCCTCAAAGCACAAGAGGCACATTTGAGGGTATACAATAGATCAATGAGGGTGAGACACTTTCTAGCCAAGTTACAGGCCCCTAAGAAGCAGTTGAAAAAGGTTAGTGACGTCAACTATAAAGTTCACAAACCATGGAGAAGGAAGCCCTACCAGGTGTGACACGTCAACCTGATTAAGTTATGGTGAGATAGGGAGCCTGTGGAAACCCCATGTTTGGTGACAAAGTTTGAAGTAGCAAAGAAGAGGTCAAGGTGGCAGTCACTGTCATGTGCACAAAAGCAACAGTGCCAAGAGTGGCTTCCTCGGACGAGAGACCTGTTCTCAGAACTTCCGAGTTGTACTCAGATCATAGAGCATGAGGTTCTTATGGAGCCTCTGAAGCCATATCTGATTCCCAAAGACCACTTACAGTTGATCTCGAAAGAGGTGAAGCAGAGTAATTGAAGAGTCCAAGAGTAGTTGGTCTAGTTCCATAGTCTTGATGCTGAAACCAAATGTAGAATGGTGGTTTTGCAATGAATACAGGAAGCTGAATGAGGTCTCTAAGTTCGATACGTTCCCAATGCCCCGTTTCCATGAATTGATTGAAAGGCTAGTGCCAGCTAGGTACACTACCATCCTAGACCTCACGAAAGAGTATTGGCAAATTTCCATATCTCAAGACATCAAGGAGATGACTGCCTTCTCAACGCCAGACGGATGCTTCCAGTAACAAGGATGCCATTTGGGTTACAAAGGGCACCATCCACCTTCCATAATGCCATGTACCGGATCTTAATTCCCCACAAGAGGTATGCAGTGGTCCATCTGGATGCCATTGTGATTTTCAGCCAGGATTGGTGAAGCCGTCTACAGAAGATGTTGTTTTCCATAAACCCGAAGAACTGTGCCAGTGGAATGGAGGAAGCTAAATACTTGGGCTATGTTGTAGGCAGAGACAAAATAAAGCCACAATTATAGTTGAAGCAATCCAGAGCTGGCCATAACCAATCTCAAAGAAGCAGGTTAGAGCATTCCTGGGCATCGTGAGCTATTACTGTTTGTTTATTCCTAACTTTGCCATGATAGCCACCCTGTTGATGGACCTCCTTAAAGGGACAAAGTTGGCTATGGCTAAGTGGTCTCCAGAAGCTGAGACTGCCTTCAAGGAACTGAAGCTAGCCAGGTGTAAACTGCCAGTGCTGTTAGCACTGGATTTCTTTAAGGAGATTGTGGTCCAATAATACATCTTAGATGTCTGGCTGGGCACTGTCCAATCACAAGAGGTGAATGGGAAAAAGCATCCTAGAAGCTGACATCCGTTGAGATGAATTACTCCATAGTGTAAAAGGAATCTTAGGCCATCAAGTGGGTGTTGGACATTCTAAGGTACTACTTATTAGTCAGGAAATTCATGGTCAGTTTTAGACCATGCCCTGTTGAGGTGGATGAGGGAGAAGGGAAACAATGCCTGAGTGACCAGGTGGTTCCTAGCATATCAAGCTTTTAGCCTCCATGTAGAGCATAGATCCAGAAAAATGCATGATGATACTTACTTACGCACTGTCAAGGGTCCACTGTTTGATGGCAGAAGGAGCCAAGCCCCCGGCTTTGGGCAGAGTGGGTATTTAAGATGGCAGCCAGGCAGTTACTTGAGGGGAGATATGTGGTGTTTATTCAGGTTCTCTGCTTCCATTTTTCATTGGTTTTTTTGTCTCTTGTGAGTGCCCCTTTACATCTTGACCTCATGTCGATATTTATTATTTAAAAATACAGCTCTCGTCAGGAAAGGGTTAACTAGTAAAATATTTTTGACTCAACAATGGATTTTCCTTTTAAAAAATAATTTGTATTATGTGAAAGAGTACATATTTGCATTTTTCTACCTACTTTTTTCTTGGTTCATAAAACATTGATGCATTACTAAGTGCTTCTGCAACAATGCCCATTATTTATTAGCCAATAGAGTGCTATGTAATTGATGCAAAAGGCATATCCTACAATATTATGCTACTCTAGAATACATTTCACAACCAAACCCTAATGTCACACAAGTACATTTTGTGGCAGGCGTGCTGCAGTTTTGTTGTAGATTTGTAAATTTTTTGTTGGAAAATTTCTGCTTGGTCTCATTCTAGTATTAGCAAGCATTACAAAGATGCTAAAAAACAAGCAAGGGATCCTTATCCTTGCTCTACCTCCCAATATTTTAGATCATCAGAGCCTTAATCTGGATCTGTTTTTAGCTCACTTTTCCACACTAATTATTAATTTCTCATGACTTACATGAAGATCTTTATGGCTATAACTGCTTTTGCGGAAGGGGGTGAAGACTTTGCTGCAGGATGAGTGTATAGTTAGGAATATGGCCATGGTTAGGGCAATGTTGGAGTACAGGCACAAAATGAATTACAAAGTTCTGTCTTAGTAAAATGTAATAGCAATGTTGGAGCATCACATTTCATATTTATTAGAAATGAGCGATCATGAAAGTACTCGGATGCTTGTTGCTCAAAACAAGCAATTCCTAAAATACGTATGCTCGCTTTGAATAATGAGTATAATGTTAAACATTTTTTCCTGTTTAATAACTTGTATATAAGCCAAAATTTAACAAGGAATTAAAAAATATATAATTTAAGTAAACCAAACTTGACTTTTTTTTTTATAGTGTAATTTATGAAGGAAACAAGAACTGCCAAAAATAAGTGACTCAGATACACCCTGCATTAGACATAAAGGATGGCCTCATACACATTCTGTTCAAATTGTAATATATTGGTACTCCTAGACTCATAAAGGCTTAGCACTTTTGAGAATTATCTACCAACGAAATGTACTTCAGACCACATAATAGTCTATGGGTGAATAACATAATACTGGTAAGGGTATGTGTACAAGTTGAGTAAAATTTCTCCACCCTTTCTGCATCTCTTGGAAGGAAAAACGCACATGCAAAAAAGCACTTTTTTGGTGCATTTTTGCCTGCGTTTTTTATTTGAGTATAATCAATGGTGAAAAATGCAGAGCAAAAATGTACAGAGAATTGACATGCATCAGATTATTTTCTGCAGCAAATCTCCAAGTCAAAAATACTCAACTTGTGCATGATACCTCAGGTTTCTCATTCAATTTGCTGGTATAAGGTTTTACTTTTGGTTTTGCCACAAATCAGAGCAAAAAAAAAGCGAAGCACCAAATCTGCAACGTGTGCACACAGCCTAAATTTTTGAAGATTTTGTTTAGGCTTATATACCAATGAAATGTAGTCAAGAACACATAATACTATATGGCTGAGAAATGTAACCCAGCAAAATTTGTAAACTTTTTTTTTCTGAGTGTTATATATCACAAAAATGTACCCTCAAGAACACGGAATAGAAGAAATGTGAAAAAAGCAACATTTTTAAATGCTTTTTGTACTGTTATATACCACAAAAATGTGACAGAAAACACTTAATACTGTATGGATGAGTAATCTAATCCAGAAATTTTTTTCTACGCTTTTTGTTAATTTTTGCATACCACCATAATGTAACAATAATCATGTTAAAGGTAGCTCATGTACTTACCGTAAAGGTAGCTCATGTACTTACAGGTAGCCTTCTTAGGGAGCACTGCTCTACAGAAAGATCTGATTAGTTCATAGTGTAATTTATTAGTAAATCTTAAGACAATGGGAGTGGAGTCGCTTCCATATTCATGACCTTAACCCTAGAACGCATGACCATAAAAATCTACACTTTCACATACCTGGGGCCTTTTAGGCCTGTGTGCAAATAACATGGAATAACTCAAACAAAAATAATTTTCAAAGTTTATTTGAAAATTGAAAAGTAAGGATACATTCCCACTACATTATAATTATGTGCAAAAACAACAAAAAACTAAGTACACAGGCTTAAAACGCCCAATATATGCATGCTATATAATAACTTTTTTTTTCTCTACACGTTTTTTATATAAAAGTTGTAGTAAATATGGTGCAGGAATAGCAGGAATATCTCTTTTCAAACTTTCCTTTTCAACTTTACTGATGACCCCAACAATTTTCACATGTTATCTGTACGGAAGAATGTTCCTTGCAGACATTTTGTCCACAAGTAGTACAGATATGCACATGTACGGGCCTAAAAGGCCCCAGTTATGTGAATATGGGGTATTCCCAAACGAGAGTTGTTATACCGAAATGCCTGTAACATAAAAATAAATGAACAACTGGAAATGAAAAACAACTATATACCTGAGGAATACCTAGAGTTTCAAAATTCTAACTAAAGTAATCTTGCAGAAAATAGAAAACAATTAACAGGGCGGGCCTGCGAGGCTCCAGGTATGCGTTCTAGGTTAATGAGCGGTACCACATGACCGCTCAGCACAGGAAGAAGCTGCCGTGCCGGGATAGAGATGCAGGATGGAGGGTGAGTACAGTCATGGACAAAAGTTTTGAGAATGACACAAAT